>JANEYF010003663.1:0-306016 GCA_029963845.1 Rhamnusium bicolor | reverse complement strand
TTTACATGCCTAACATCTAGTTAAACAAGGAACCGACAGCTTTACATCCCTTCCCAGTGATGGTACAGGGTTATTCATTATAAATTACCCACCCTTATCATAGTTATTATTGCTTATAGAAAAAAAGTTTTAAAGTTAATTTGTGTGGATTATGACTGAATTTTGTTAAATGCTACAAAAGTACAGTTGCGTACAGATTTCAGAGGATACAAAAAAATAATATATTTTTTTAAATGGAATACGTGTAAGAATATTATTAAATTATTGGAATAATCCTTTATTCCGTGATTTCAGAAATATACCATATGTTACTCCTACCATATACCGTTTTAGGGTTATTAAACGTCGAATATCTTAGTTAAAATGGTTATTGTAAATATATGGAAAAGTTAACATTATTAAAGTGAGCTATGAAAATAATAACTATTTTTGTTGATAAGTGACATTTTCTTACAATGAAATAATCAAAATGGTTTACAGTGAGGAAGAAAAACCAAAATATTTATACAAAATAGATAACACAGATTTAATTAGGAAATTTAAATATAAATAAATGATAACTCATAAAAGATGTTCGATGTGTCCACATCATTATTGTCAATGCATAGTTGATAACGTCTTCTTATATTTATAATTGCACCAGAAATGGCTTTGTATTTATATTCAGATTGTTTATTTCAAGTCGAATCATGTCTTTAATGAGTTGAATACAATTATTATTATTAACAATGTCTTCTAGAAATTCCCAAAAAAATTAATTCATAGGGTCAAATCGGACTATTAGGTGACCATTTAATAGGTCCATTATTCACTATCAACAATGGGAACACATTGTTCAAATGATCTCGAACGGAAAAAAAACCCAGTTTGCCTCATCCTTCATCCAAATCCATATCATCAAAGTTCGGCTTCCGAAAAATTCTGCAAAAGATTGGGGTTTTTTTTTTTTTTTTTTTTTCCAGACCAGTAACTCCAGATTAAAAGTATAATCACAAAATATAGGCCCAACAATTTTGTAACTGAAAATTCCACACCAAACGCTAGCAGTTTTTTCTTCCTGATGTTTTTGTGGTTTCAATCTTTTTCTGTTGTGCTTGTTTTTCCCACGACCTTCGATTTCCTATTAAAAACTCCTGCCGTAGAAAAGGATGATTCATCCAGTCCATAATATTTTAGTAAAAAAATCGGGATCTTCATCCAACTTTTGAATCATCTGGCGGCAAAGTCCAGCTTTTTCCTTGTATGAGCCTCGTTAAAACTTTCACGGGTAAAATTGCTATAGTCTGTAGCTGTTATTTTTAACGTACGTTAGATTTTCGAATAACTTACCTAATTGATCGACTGCATTATTTAACTACATTCAGAATTTTCTAAAAATAATACAATGTTTCAAAAAAGTCTATTCGCGAATAAATATGAAAGGGCTTACCTTCGAAATGAAGCAGTATATTTAGTTGTTCTTCCTGGTTTGCTTGAACTACACGCTTTTTTTCTACTAAAACTGGAGGTATTATTCACCTTTCGGTAAATATTTTTGAACGTATTTTCTGGACTTTTTCTTTTAACTGTAAACCATTTTGATCATTTCATTAAAGAAATGTAACTTATCAAACATAACAGTTGTCATTTTCATAGCTCACTTTAATAATGTTAACTTTTCCATATTTACAGTAACTAGTTTAACTAAGATATTCGACGTTTAATAACTCAAAAAAGGTATATGGTAGTCATAACATATTGTATATTTTTGAAATCAGGAGAAAGGGATTATTCCAAACATTTAATATACAGGGTATCCCATTAAAGAAATTATTTTTTGTATCCCCTGAAATCTGCACGCTACTGTACTTTTGTCAGCATTTAAACAAAATTCAGTCATAACCACACAACTTTTATTTAAAACTTTTTTTTCTATAGGCAATAATAACGATGATAAGGGGTGAGTAACTTATAATGAATAACCCTGTACAAGAAGAATACATATTCTTCATGGATGTGGAATTTGTCTTGAATGGCTTCTATTTGTCTTAATGATGCGAGGGCTTCCAGGATTTTGGTATCAGCATCCACGAACCTGTTTCAGAAGCTGATCATAGATTTAGCAGAAAGTGAATCTGTAATGTCAGCTCAAGAAAGGTAATGATTTCAACTCATTTGTGTTCTAAGGCCTTGTGAAAATAGAAGAAGTGTTCTTTGGACAGTTGTGGATATCGCTAGGTAGCCAACACAAGGACGTATATGTTAGAAGTAAAGATTTTTTGGAACTCTTGAAATCTTCTCAGTGTTTTGAAGTGAATGGAGAAGGATTTTTGTAACTGCGTCATCTTATAAGCTCCCTAAGTTTTCTACATTAATTTTTGTAGCTTTTATCTATTGCGGTTTCCCAATAGCAGTCTCCTTAAAATCTCCAGTATTTTTTATTAACCATTCACTAGTGCATTTTCATTATTTGTGACGCGCGATAGATGCTTCCTTAATGGAATAAATTTTCTATTTGCCCTTATTTCTATTTTGTATTAAATAGTTGGTTCTACTTGCTGTAGTCTGTCTCTTATAGTACTTTCTAAAGAGTTAGCTACATAAGTGTCAAATGTAACATGAAGGTCTGATAAATTTAAATACTTTGAAATTATTTTTTTCTTGCAGAACCGATCTGACAATTCTGATGTTGTCCAGGAGTTTTTAACAAACTTCAATATATGGATTTATTATACATATTGTCAAATTGTCTTCAAATAATATAAGACCAACGGTACAGTTGTTGAGTATTCTGCTCAAACGTTAACTACGTGAGTATGTTATGTGCTACTCTCATCCAATGAGGATTCCACGTATTGTCTCTGGAAAAGGATTATCTGCTTAAAATATGCATGATCACTGATCTACATAGAATTTCTACAGTTTTAGTTCTCTTCAGTATAGGTTAAATTTAACACAATCTTCAAAATCTTGCCCTTTTTCACACTTATGTAACGGCAGAAGAAACAAATAATCAAATTGTTTTTTTACAGGAACGTTACAATTTTAGTAATCTTTCTTTTGATGCATCATGCTGGATACGATGCCATTTAAAATCATGGCGTTGAGTTAGTTAGAGAGAAGGAGTTGAAAATTTGGGTAATGCTAACATTTCCACAGAAATCTACTCGATTCCACCGAAACAGCTTTTTCTTTAATTTCGATATTATTTTCCGTTTATAAATTATTTCAAATAATAGTTTTCAATTTCAATTAATGAATACTTTATTGGCGTACAAGATAAATAATTAAAAACAAATGTAATTTAGCAGCCCACATATGATTTCATGATTGAACGATAAGGACATTTGCCTCTTACATAGAGGTCCGGCGTTCGACTCTCGGCCGAGAAGCTGGGATTCAATCGAAAACAGAAATTAATCCCAGCGTAATTGATTAATAGGTGTGTGTCCGTTGTCTTCAAGTTTGTAGTACTCCGCTCGCACAAGGTTACCTAAAACTATCTGTGGTGTTTAATGTTAATATTATGCATTTAAATACAAGTAAAAAATGATTGCCAGATATTGCCGTAGCTCCGTTAGAAAAAAATTTTTATGCTACAAGCAGATATTTGTGTAACATATTATATTCAAAATTAAGCATTTATTATCTGTTATCTCTGACATTATTATTTAATCTCATCAGATCTTAATTCCCCAATTTCAAATTTTGGTCAAACCAAGCGTATTAAAGTCACATTTTGTGTAATATATCTAGGTGTTAATGGTCATTCCAACAGACACCTATGATAGGTCAACGATCGCCTGAAGATAGTCAATGTGTTAGCATGTACCGCTTTCAAAAAATTCTTCGCAACACACATAAACTCACACTCTGTAAAAGAAGGTAAATAAATCTTTGAGTGAAAAGAACAAGTATTTTAGAAACATCGTAAAATGTTTATTTGTTTAATGAAAGAAATTACAGAGTTAACGATCGTGTACTTTGATATCTAAGCGATGAAATAAAATAATCAGTAATAAATTTCACACTAAGATATTACATTGTAATCATAAATAAATCATGAAATATATAAGTACACTACCTATGCCATATGCAAAAGATGGAATTTATAATTCACTTATCATAAAACTAATAATAGTTGTACTCGGACATTGCGAAGATTTATTTAAGGCGACATTTTCAGTGCTCTGAGCTCTGTTCAGAATATCAATTTTTTATTTTTTGAATTTCTTAAAAACAACTCGACAGATTCAAAATTACTCATATACACGTAGCTATTTTAGACCAATAAATTATAGCTGGAAAGGTTTTTTTGGATAAAAAGGTCCAATGTTTAGAAAAACTAGTTTTTCAACTTGCCGACGTTTCGGTAACTTCATTACCTTCTTCAGGGCAATTAAAATTTAGTTTTCAGCGTACTGTATAAAAATACATAAAAATGAAGTAAATGTAGATATTAATTTTGTCCATGGATTTTAAAGCTGGTGATTATATGTTTATATATAAAAAAAATATGTGTCAATGTAATACATATACACATATATACAATTTTCATATTGATACATATATTTTTATATATAAACATATAATCACAAGCTATAGAACCCATGGACAAAATTTATATCTGCATTTACTTGCAATTTTATATATTTTTATACATTACGCTGAAAACTAAATTTTAATTACTCCGAAGAAGGTAATAAATTTACCGAAACGTCGGCAAGTCGAAAAACTAGGTTTTTTAAACATTGGACCGTTTACCCAGAAAAAACCTTTCTCCACCATTACTCATAATGTCTATTATTGTAAAACATATTTGTAAGTACCATTTTATATTATTTCTGTACATTCTGAGGAATAATATTTTCCAAAAATCGACCTCCCTAATAACACATTTGAATCATTCCACTAAATTGTGCATAAACATAAAAACTTGTACAAAAATAAACATATGTACAGGTAATGTTATCCAACGAAAAGGCCCATATTTTCTTTATTTTTCGAACTAGAAAAAATTTTTCAAATAAAAGTTGTAGTGAATCAAATAAACTCTTTTTAGTATCCCTGCAAGGAATATACAGGTGATCTCATAAAATCGGGACAAACCTAACTTACATTTTTTAAATAGAACACTTCATATTTTTTACATTTTTGAAATTTGTGTTTTTTTGTTTTGATTTCAGATATATCTTGAATCTTATCTTTTCCTGTTTTTTATTTATTGCAATTTTTATAATGCCAGCACCTGCCAGGTTATCAAGTTAGCCATGAATGAAAAACATATATTTTGACACTTATGCCTTACAGAATAATTTAATAAATTTAAAAAGCAAACTGTGTAATAATTTTATAACTACTATTATACACACTTTACCAAATGAAGTATTACCCGTTGATGAGTTTTTGTTAGTTTTTATAAATAGTGAAAATATCGTATCGCTCTACTAAAGTAAGCGTTTTCACAAATAATATGACACATAAAACCACACACTTTGCTTTTTTAGATTTTATTAAATTATTTTGTAAGGCTTACATATCAAATTAATTGTTTTTCATCCATGGTGAACCTGATAACCATGTAAATGCTGGTAGTATAAAATTTGCAATAAATCAAAAGGCAGTAAACGATAAGATACAAAATATCTATATATTTGAAATCACAAAAAAATACAGATATCAAAAATGAAAAAAATGTAGGATGTTCCATTTGAAAAATTGTAAGTTTGGTTTGTCCCACTTTTATTGGACCACCTGAATATTCTTTGAGGGGTTCTAAAAGAGCTCATTTAATTCACTGCATTTTTTATTTTAAATATTTTTTCTAACTCGAAAAATAAAAAAATATAGGGGTGGGCCTTTTTCGTTGGATAACCCTGTACATACCTTTTAAATTATATAAAAGTATATAAAATCCCATATAGAGAAAGAAAATAAATGTATTTTCATAAAACCAATAACATTATTTTGACAGTAAGTATGACAGTTACCTCATATATTTACCATTAGGTAGTTGCTGTTGACAGTTTGAAGACTGGCCAGGTTTAATTATTATAAAGTTCCATTATTTCAACTACAGACTAGTTCTGTGAAGGAATGAAACTAACAACATTAATTCTCTTGGAATAAGGCGATACTTAAGTAGACGTATTGCATGGGTGTAACAAAATACACTATAACCAATATCTGTGAAATATTATAATAAATGAAGTACGATATTTCTTTGCTGAAGGAAATCGAAATAGTACGAAACGGTATTGAACAAAATATTTCAGTCGGTTGCTGCCTGATTGCTGCTTTGCCGATATGCATTTAGTTAATTGTTTGAACACTACGTCTACATGTGAGTGCAAACGGCCCTTAACTTAAAATTTATAATAATAATAATAATAATAATGTTTATTTCATACAAAAATATACAATTTCGTATTAAAAACAAGAAGAAGTATACTACATAAATAAACATAATACACCACAAAATATCCTAAGATATTTGAGCGTGGGATGAACATATCTATAATAGCAATTGTAATGAGTAATAATATAAGAAAATATTACAACTGGAATAAACAATATTGTAACTTATAAAAAATACTGCTTAGTATATAAAAAGGCTCAATAAGCGCCAAACTTAACATCTATAAATACATATATACATGCATGTGTACATTCACATATATATACACATATACATACATACACACATCTATATATACTCTCATATTTATACAATATATACAGATACACAAGCACACATACACACACGCTTACAAAACATATACAATAATACTACATACATGCTTACATACTCTTATACACACATATAATATCTAGCTAGATAGGTCATATACTATAGATATCCCTGTAACAATCCGAGTTGGTTTTATTGACTCTATTTAATATTTGCCAAAATCAATAATAATGATTTAATACCAATATTAATAATGAAAATGATATCTCTGTTGGAGGACAATTTTTGATTTAGTTGTTTTTTAAATCAATTATAGAATAAATATCTTCTCGTTTTTGCAGTAGCAAATATCTCTTACATTCTTTTTTAAATTTATTTAACGAGTTTATTAATCTTAGTTCAGATGGTAATGAGCTAAAAATCTTGGGACCCAAAAAAATTTATGTTTCTTTGCCCTATCGTTTTTTTCGCAAATTCAATGGAAAAATTATGTGACTTTTGTCTTGTACTGTATCCGTGAGCTGGTAATTGTAACAAATGCCTGTTTTTGTGCATATAAATGCAGACATTATAAAAATAGTTTTGTCTTATATCAAAAATTTCGATTTCATCTAGTAATCGATTTGTGGGATACATAACATTTTTCTTTAAAATTATTTTAAAAAAATCTTTTCTGTAATATCTCCACAGATTTTAAGTGAGTTTTTAGTTTCACTTTGGTTTATAGCACAATTACCTAAAAAATACAGGCCCTATAAAATGCAATTTATATTTGTCAAAATATTGTCATTTTAGAATGATTGTCTAAAATCCTTATTAAAATTTTGCTTAAAAAGTGCGAACGTTGGCTGTGGAACGTTCCAAATAAAAAAAATCCCGATTATTAATCTAAAGACATGAGGTCAGGTGAGATGTCGAATATTCAAATGCCCCTCGCCTTCCAATACCTAGGAAAACCGCTCTAATTTTTTCTAATAATTATTTTGAGCACTAATTATAACACTTTACTAGTTTACACCGCCTACCACCTGTTATTTTCTCCGTAGTTGTATGGGATATGATATTAGTTTTAATCTTTGTTATACTTTTTGCTTCTACATTCTGCATTTCTTTTATTTTAGCTAAAATTGTCGGTTTTATTTAAATGTTCATTTAGACCCCTACCTCTCGTGTTCTCACTGTAGCTGCCCAAGTCTCTATCATCCATCACAAATAACTAAAGATAAGATTTATTCATATTAAAGATTTTATATATAATATGCCTGCCTTACTAAGGTAGAGGTAAGAGGCCTGCGTTGATTTTTAAAAAGTATTTATATAATTTAATAATAATATAACTAACTTAACTAACTAACTAACATAACTGTAAGATAGTTCTTGTTTTTTCGACAAATGTATCTCTGCAAAATAAAAGTAAAAACCACTGTATACAGTGGTTTTATTTTAACTTTCACTCTTTTGTGTTATAGTTCTATATTTGTTTGTGTCAGTAGCGGTTGGTGGATTTATGTTATACAATATCTCAATATTAAAGCATGGAACCTTAGCAATATTTAAAAGCAGAAGTTTCGCAGAAAAAATTAAAAAAAAAATATAAAAAAAAAAAGTTACAAAAATGAGCAGCCTCCAAAGATTCCTTCTAGACCATTAGTAAAATCTTTGCAAACTATATTTTGTTCGTAATCAGAAGGAACATTTATCACCCCGTTTTTTTTTGTTTTCGCAAATATTTGATTTTTTGTAAAATTATGACACTGAAATTTAAGTTCTTCATCGTGTAAATTTTCGAAAACCAGAAAAAAACGGGGTGATAAATTTTCCTTCTGATTGCGAAAAAAAAATACTTTGCAAAGATTTTACTAATGGTCTAGAAGGAATCTGGAGAGGGCTGCGCGTTTTTGTAACTTTTTGTTCTCAATTTTTTTTCAATTTTTTTTCTGCAGAACTTCTTCAATTAGTAATGATAGTCGTGCCTTCAAATATTGCTTGCGTTCCATGCTCCAATACTGAGATATGGTACAACCTAAATCTACCAATCGCCACTGCTTTGTGAATTTGTATTTATACACACCAACACTGTATAATCTTTTAAATTTTATTAGCTATAAGATAATTGTTTTTTACGACAAATGTATCAATCTGTATATACAGTGGCTTATATTTTTATATTTACTTCTACTATTTTTTGTTATAGTTTATGTAACTGTATATGTGCTGTGTGTATTTGTATTTATATACACCAACTCTAGTATAATGTTTTAAATTTTATTAACTATAAGATAGTTTTGTGCTTTGACCTACTATCTATATATCTATCTATCTATAGAGACTAAGCAGTTGCACTTATCTACTCTACCTTAATCGATGCAATACTACTCATGTGTCAGCCTTTTTAGAAAAATATTTTATCAGAGTAGCGAATGTTTTTTTTTTGCATTTCGATGAGTACAAAACACTATACTATTGTTTTTGACAATTACTATGAGAGAGTTTAGCAGCTATGCAAATATTTTACAGAATTTAAATTGATTCGTTGTTTTGTTTTAAAATATCAAAATAGATCGTCGTACTAATTTTCCATTCTGACTTGCCATCAGATAATTTCCCAGGATGAGATTATATCAATAATTAATTGTTTCCATGGAATTTATTTACCAAATAAATTTATTAGAAGATGGAAAAATGGGCATAATAAAGAAAAATATGTTCAAGCTGAAAATATTAATGTTGACACTATAATAGCAGATGACCTAGATTACTATTTGTTTTTTTATTACACAGTTTTATTGCGTAATGTATATTAAAAATTGTTTTATAGGGCTATTTAGAAAATTAAAACACACCCAAGATAGAGATCTACATTGTAGAAACATTTAGATTTTTATCTTAAAATTGCTTTATTTTGAAAATCGTCAACTAAGTATATTTTAAATGCATTTCTCACAATAAGTAAATTGTGCTTTGTTGATAACGGGATCATTTTTCATTTCCGATTGCAAATTTTCTTTATAAATTTAGCAAAACAAAATGTAAATATGGTCCGTATTTTACTATAACACATATTTTTTGATAACTAATTATATAATGTGTTCAACGTATTTAAATGTGTATTTTATAATAATGTACTTTGTGGCTGTACTTAGTACTTGAAGTTATCTTTGATACCTTTAATATATTTGCAAATTTTGCCAGTTTTAGTAGTTGCAAATTCTTAAGTAAAATTAAAAAGGTATTATATTATTTACAACTTTATTTGATAAGTAAAAAGAAAATACTTTCAAACAATAAAAATCTTTAAAAATTCAAATGTAGGAATTATATTTGCAATTCATAAAATAATGACCAGGTATCGAAATTAAATTAATTAATATGCTTAAAATAAATTACAAAATAAAAAAATCTCAAAGACGTAGAGGGTAGTTTTGTGTGACAATGCGTTTTTCTCGAAAATGGCAGGAAAAAATTTAAAACTGTAAATTATATAATTAAGTCACATACCTAACCTATAATTTTGGTACCGTTATCAAAAAAACTTCACTAGGCTCAGCAGTAAAAAGTTATATGGCAAAAGTTTTTCAAAGTATTTAAAAAATTATACAACTTTTTTCTCACTTGTAACTATTTCTTAAAAATGATTTATTAAAAATATATCTTAAATAAAGCAAAATGAGATATTTTCAAAGTTTAAAGTAAATATTATAATGGCCCAGTTAAAAACTGGACTTTCTTTTCGTTGCAAAAAATGCATTTGAATTTTGAAGACTCTTAGGTTTCAATTTCATTTATAATATTTGATAAAAACCACCACAATACACACGAGAAGCGAAAAGAACCACCATAGTTTAAGAAATAGAATATGGGTTGGTGTAGATTAGTAACAAAAAGATTAAACTTTTTTTTGCCTTTATTGACTATGATAATTTTTGTTACTAAACTTTCTTTTGGTTCCTCATTAGTGGTGAATAGTTTAAGAAGTGGAATATGGGATAGGATAGATTAGGAGCAAACAATTTGGAAAATACAGACATCCTCTTCCTTAAGCTGCTCTACACTGATGAGGAATAATAGTTTCGAGACAGTGGTGCTCATAGCTGCATCATTGTTTGCTTTTTCAGATATGCCTCTACATTGTTTTAGTCTTAAATGAAAAATACATTTGAAATAATTTTATCATTATGCTTAACACTGCAGACTTTGGTTCATGTATTGACCATCAAGTGCCGACAGCGTGGCACTATAGGCCATTGACAGGGTAGGTAATAATATTCGTAAGAAAAAAATAAAAAATTTCCAATATTTACAACTTAGCGAAATAATGCACAAAATATTCAGGAATTGGAAAGTATTAGAAATATTGTAAATAAAAACCGGAGAATGAGTACCCGTAGGATAAGTATCCATGGGTATTTCTTAATGTGGCAAATTTGCAAAGTGAATGACTGCACTCCTTTCTCATACAACAACTACATAACTTGCAACCATGGGATAATATAAACCGTCTAGTATTTTGCCACTGTATTACCAATCATAACCTAGCCAATTAAAGAGCGTTGTTTGCTGATGAGACATAATTTGCTAGAGATGGGATAAATAATTCCAGAAATGTCCAAATGTGGGCTGAGGAAAACCGGAGTGTATTATGAAAGAATAATTCCCAACATGCTTTAACGTTTGTTAGTTATCGCTTAATAGGACCACATTACTTTAAAAATTGATTAACGGGAACAGTTTATTTTCTACAAAATGTTTTCCCGGTCTATCTGAAGACACAAATATTAGAGGAAGCACCTCATCATTTTTCTGCAACAGAAGGCAACACTTAAACGCTGTCTATCAAAATAGATTGATGGGTCGTGGAAGTCCAAATCCATGGCCAGCAAGATCGCTGGATTTGAATCTGGCGGATTGTTTTTTATTCAAACCCATAAAACCATGACATATAAGTAATAATCCTTTAGTTGTTAGGTGTTACATTTTTGTCATGGCTCACTCCTAATTATATTTCACCCAATAAGTTCAGTCTCTAAATGAAACTGATAACTTTATTGGGTTAGAGTGTCCAGATCCTCTGGAAGCAGTTACCCACAATGTGATCCTCTCCACAGCGGGAGAGGTGCATAGACGGCACTCGACGTTTTCCGCTAGACCGAGTTTATGCAGATGAGAGTTTAGTCTGCAGTGCCCGGTATATAAGCCTGTTAGGGTTTTCAGGTTTACCCTGTCTAACTCTAAAAATTTCTTAGCTCTTGATTTCAAAGGGTATTTTATAAACGTCTTCTAATGAACTAATCCTGGTAACTACTGCCAATACTGGAGAGTTTTCCTTTCAGCCCAGGTTGAGAAGCCATCTTAGCAGTACTTGAAGATATGCCAAGTATCGGTTCTGGTCCGATGATTCGTGAAACTGCTCCTTCTCTGGCTAGTTGTTAGGAAAGCCATAGGTAATTTTCTGATACAGCAAAGAATACGATAGGAGGCAGAAGCGTTTTTATTTTGAAAACAATTTATAGGATTTTTCGTTTTTTGTGAATTTGTTGTTTGTTATTTTTATTGATGTATTGTTGTATGGTGGTAGTTTTATAATTTAGCAACAGGTTTTGAAAAAAATTATACAGGGAGAATTTTTTATAAGAGCCCTAAATAGAAACTATTTAATCTGTTCTTGGAATAATAAAGTCGATTATTATTATTTGGTGTCATTTTATGAAACTAAATAATCGTACTTTCTTGGTTAAAAAAAAATACGCATCAGCATTGACTGTAATTTTATACATTAAATATATATGGTATTTAGAATGAACCTAATGCTTCGTGTTTCGATATTACTAACAGAAAAATTTTAACAGCGATTTCTAAACTTAAATTGGATATCCTGATGAAAACGAAATCTTAAGAGCGATTTACAGATTTATCTTGGAAATCTGATGAAAATGTCGCTTTAAATAAATGAGGTGTTCCTAGGGTTACAAAATAAAACAGCAACAATAACAATACCTGTTTACATTAGTTTCTAAAGACCAGAATATCACTTACACCCCAGTTAAGCGGCACCGAGTTAATAAGGTGTCAAATAATTTCAGGTAATTCAATACGATATCAGTAAACGATACCCAATACATACAGGTCGACATTCAACCAGATAAAAGCGGTTCATCGTCCTATAATGTCTTAAGTAATTTAATAAACTATTATTTTGAAATAGTCGTACATGAATTCGAATGAGACATTTAGAGATTTGTTTATAAATTTGTAGAAGTTAATTTACTCGCTCGCTAAACCTAGGCATTTCATCGGGGTTTTTCGGGTGGAGGAAAGTTATAACCAGTCGGTTTTCATTGGATGAAAATAAATTTAATTTTAAATTCAGTCAATTAGATTATAATGTGATATCATATTGGCAAACGATATAGTAGATGACGGCCATAGTAAGACATGTGGTCGAGACCAAGCTGATATACCATGTCTCTTTGTTTAGACCGACAGGATGACCGCGCGTCTTACCTCGCATCGTCCCTATACTACAACGTTTGCCGATTCTATACTACCCTGGTTATTACTATTTCTTTATTGTCTTTTTTATTTGATTACTTTTATTCCATGTATATGAGGCGTCTAACTTTCAAATAAATGTAAGGTTGTTTCCATTTAAACTTAAAATATCAAAAGACAAGGTTTTTGTTTCTCAGCGGTTGATAATTACAATAATGAGTGGCTCACCGTGATTTCTCTGACACACATTACCTCTTCGTAACATATTTAAAATAAAATGATTGATGTCCTCCTAAGGTATTTTGTACTTGGTATATAAAGTCATAAAAATTATTTGGGGATGGTAACGGTGTATAATGTACACATGTTCTTTGTGCATATGTATTATCCCTCTCTTTGTAAAACATGCTTCATCTGAATCATCTGCAATAAAATCTTTCTACAGATACTGAGATCTTGGGCTCTGGTTTCAGATGAATATACGAAAAATTAAACGAACATATGGATTCATGACTTATGATGTATAAATGATCTCGCATGGTCTGAATATTATATGATAGATAAAATAGTTTTCTTTTATAGTTCCATCTTTAGACCGTCATACTTCCAAGTCTGCCGTCGCATTAGCATGCATGGGCACAACTAATATTTTTCTGTAATCGTGGCTATTAAATGTGAGCGATTTGGTCTGTATATATGTTTATACAGGAAAAATTAAAGTTCCACATCTACCGAGGTTAATGGTGCAAATTCTAAAAAGTTCACTTAGGCAGACATTAACAAACCGCATTTTTTAGTCTTTGGTTCATAGCTCGACTTTTACTATCTGATAGAGGCAAAGCCTTTTAAACACTCAAAATTCTTAGCATAATATTAACAACCTTAATACACCGAATGTCAGTTGTTTCATCCACTGCTACTCACAAAAATGTATTTCGTACGTCCTTTACAAATTCCCAAAACATTTTTATACACACTTGGTAAATATGTTTACTCAATGTACACTACTAGGTAAAGAAAAACCTGACGTATTTTGCAGAGAAACCTCTAAACTCAGCATTCTCGACTAAGTTCCAAGATAGACTATATGCACAGAGCATGACACAATAATCATACCAAATATTCCTCATTTGCAACTGTGTACCAGCAATATTTTGTCGATGGATAGCCGAATTTTTAATGTCTTTCACAATTATGGCATGTATCAAATACGTAAAGTCGGTTGCATAGGTTACACAGAATATGTGACCCACTGCTGAAAAAATGACCATAGTTTTCAATCATTTTTTGTAGTTTATGTACGAACGGTAGTTAGAGCTAAAACAAGCACCACTACAAATATAACCGCACGGTTCCGTGTTGCTAACTGGGGCATAGATGCCAAGCGTATATTTTTATCCCGATTTTCTGCATCCTGCATCTTTCTACCTTGATATTGGTTGTACTGGTTGCATATATTGCAGGTATATAAATAAGCACACCACATGAATTTTTATGTTATTTATATTTATATTCTAACTGCCGGCTCTGAAAAATTGAAAATATTTCTGGCATCTGATCATCAGTAAGCAAAGCAAAGCCTACATTTCCCTATTATCGAAGACGTATCTCCAGTGACGGAATTTTCACCGCTGCACCTTGCGGTTCAGGGGGCCTGAGCACATTACGGGAGGAGCCGCCGCCGGCTGGACTGATTCTAACCTATCTAACGTAAAAATAAAGTCAAACAAAACGGCGCTCTTTTTAATGTTTATACTTTATCACATCAACACGTGTCCTTTAGATTGTTATTGTTACATAATTCATAATTTAAT
The DNA here is from genome assembly GCA_029963845.1 of Rhamnusium bicolor. Taxonomy (NCBI): domain Eukaryota; kingdom Metazoa; phylum Arthropoda; class Insecta; order Coleoptera; family Cerambycidae; genus Rhamnusium; species Rhamnusium bicolor. The sequence goes on along the minus strand of JANEYF010003663.1, from coordinate 291,043 downwards.
AAATCAAGAAATTTATAGTTTATATACTTGTGTAACAAATTAATAAAAAATGTTTAATAGATACATTGTACAACACTGTCCTCCTGGAACCGATCACGGAAGGACTTTTGTACAAGAGTTTCGTCCTGCTAGAAAGACGAACCTTTGGTACGATTTAAGTGCGGTTTGTTCTTGCGGTAATACGAAAATCTACCGGAAGGACTTAAGGTGTAACGCATTTTTATCTTTTGCCGTTTTCTAACCTTATATTAGTTTATAATCACGTCGTCAGCCGGCACAATTATCATCGTCATTTTCTGAATGAAAAGTGCTACCAACCTTCGCACTGGTAGAAAAGAGAACGTTCTTTTCAAATACGTAATCGCTTGTCCTGCAGGCAGGATGCAAATTACTCATAAAACGTTGAACATTTGGTCATTAATAAACAGCAAGACAGTTTATCAATACTTTCTATCGAGTCTGTAATTGCCGCAAATTTTGCACAAATCGAAAGCTCGAAAAAAATTTACCTAATTTACCAAATCGATTTTGGATTTACAACAGTAGCTAATAGATATAATTTTCTGTTATACATTTTTGTTGTTTGTTCAATTTGTTGTTTATTTATGTATATGTAGTTTCATATGCTTAAGTTAAAATATTGATACGATATTTATGTTTTTGTTTATTGATATCAATTTTATATTCACTTGAAATTAATTACAAAAAAATCAAACACAAATCAAAGCTCCGCCCCTGCGTATCTTAAAACTTTCACGACATTAATTTCCTTGCCAATACCCTAAAAACATTATCATACCATACTGTTCTGCATAAGTGTATTAATACACTCATTATCAATAAAAGAAAATTAGCAAATTTGTTCGAAAACTTGAATTATTTTAATCGCTTCTGTCACGGAATAATTTTTTTTAACGTATTGAAGCAAAAATACGAGTACAATATTTATTTTATATTTTATTTGCTTAAACTATGTCAATGTCAAAATTTAACAAAAGGCAAAAAAGTTTGAGAAAACATTGTTTAACTATAAAAAAGTTTTATAAATATGTTGAAATAATTTGGACTTTTAACTTTTTAACTGGATGACCAAGTACTGACGACCAAAATGATTACATCAAAAAAACATCTATTATCACTTCAAATAAACCGAAGATCGCATTAGCTGAAAGTATTTATTGTAATTTAAAAAAATAACGATTTCATGTTAGGGTGACTTTCGTGCATTGTGTATATGTGTATGCATACACTCCGTTTTTTAAAAGGTTCTAGAAAATTACCTGTTATGAATCCCATAACTAAGTTTGTCTTGGGTTACTTTACGTCATTTTCCTAAAATAATACTTTGGTAGATATTTTTCACAGATTTTCACAAATTTTGGGTAAGATGACTTGTTCTTTGTTATTATTAATAAGTGAATATAAATTGTTTAACAGATGGGTCAATTTCAGAATAATCTTTTATATAATTATTTTAAAAATGTATTTTCCACGTTATTTAATATTATATAATTTTCTACATCCTTAACTATATATTTTATCTGCTTATGTCAAGAAATAAAAAAAATTGCTTGTGTTTTAATTATCTTCGACTTTGACACCGTCTATATTTTTCTAATTTTATCTAATATCAAAAAATACGAAGACAGTTCATCGTCCTTGGACCATGGCATGTGTTGAACAACTCTCACAGCGTGGCCGATTTCCGCAGACCCTCAACCTGTCTTCTCGAGAGCCAGAGTGCCCCAGCCAGACCAGCACTAGGAGTCGACCCACGCACTTCACACCCGTCCAACAGGTTTAGACGCCTTCACTTTTTCTTTACCTATCCTTCCTCGCCTTCTTGCACCAACCTTGCCTTGCTTACTTAACTCCACATAGGCGTATCTGGAAAGATATGCTACAGGGATTATTACTCGTTATTTGAAAAAAAAAACAGTACGCTATTAATATAGTCAAACATAAAATCATATAAATAGATTGAGGTTATTATTTTAACATAGTAAAGTTTCGATTTTAGCACTGCCACGGTCCTGAAATAAATGTCACTTTTTTAACACATCCCGAATATTTTTATTACACACCGACTGCCCTAGCATAAACTGAATTTCATTGAATTTTCTGCAAAAAATAAGTTTCTTGACAGTCTTCGGCCACCCGACAAGATGATATGATATACAAGATGTCCCATAATTAAGTACCTTCCCTTAAGGGTGTGATAGAACTAGAAAAATTAAGTTGAGTTTTGTGTATAAACATTTGCCTTAAATTATAACTTTAAAGGGAGTTACAACCCTTTAAATGCAATTTTTAACACTGGTGCCTTCTCTTGTTTTAAATGTTAAAGACAAAAAAATTATAGCGAAATCACCACACCAAATCCTCACCAAACAAGACATTTAGATAAAAATTTGATAAAATATGTAACATTACGAAATTAATAAATGGTCCAAATTTAATTTTTGTAACTTAGAGCATTTCGAATTTATTGGCAAATAACTATGTTTTACTTACCCCCTTTAAGGGGTTGTAGCTTCCTTATGAATTAATTTAAGGCAAATATATACAAAACCCAACTTATTTTTTCTAGTTCTATCAACCACTTGAAGGAAGCTACTTAATTATGGGACACGCCACATATTAACGCGGGACCTACCAAGACGAACAACAAGGAAAGAAAAATAAAGACAAAAAATCGTAATCTCCAGTGAGAGCCGAAATAATTTAAGGTCACTTTTAATAGACAATAACAAAAAACATATTCTATCAATCGCTAAATTACTAATAATAATCGAAAGAGAGGCTTTGAAGATATTTTGACAGTAGTTTGCATTATGGTGCGTTGGAATGTACAGCAACGCATGTTTTGTGTTGAAAATTTTGGTAAATTTAATTATATTATTAAAATTTAATGTATATCTCATCTCCATTTTAATGTTCGTGATACTCCGGCTCCAGCTGTTATTCTGCACTTGGTGAGGAAATGAAAAAAATGGATCTGTTGGGAGAAGAAAAATCAACTGGGAGGACTCGATCTGCATATAAACCAAAAAAAATGAAGAACCGGTGAGACAATCAACTCTTCGTAGTTCAAATCGTTCAGTTCCACTCACATGCAGTAGCGTTAAATTAATCTGCAACAATTACACAAGGAATGCTGCGCAAAATGAATTTTCACTCATGCTAAATGGCAGTGGTACAGAAGTTAACTAACACTGACGTAGTTCTCCACGAAACACCAAAACACCATATACTGCACTCGATGCGCGTTTCACCAACCAAGTTGACGAAACGCGCGTTGAGTGCAGTATATAGTGTTTTGGTGTTTCGTGGAAAACTACGTCAATGTTATCTTCTCATTAAAGGTTCCAACCCACTCCAGGACAGTGATAAAAAATATCATGAGTTAAGAAATGAGGAACCCGATATTATTAAATATGATTTGAACGAAACAACTACTCAGCGGGCAAATACCCCGACCTGCATTGGATTATACCTTCAAATCATGATAGATCGGTAGCCAATATGATTTGTCAATTCCTAACCAGACATAGACCGGTTTCGAACTTATTAGTTCTCCTCAGTATGCCATAGGTTATAGAACAGACAAATGATATTGGCCAACCTGCTAGTCATATACTGACTAAGGTAAATTGAGTAGTGGTGAGAGGTATGTAAAACTTCTCATATGGTCCAAATGCTACTATCCGACCGACATCATAGATGTCTCTGTGGCGGATAGCGACTTGCAAGCAAGCACAGAGAGCGGCAACCTCTAGCCCAGGTGGACTAAACTACTGTTATTAAATATGATTTGAATGAAACAACTACTCAGCGGGCATACCCCAACCTGCATTGGATTATACCTTCAAATCATGATAGATCGGTAGCCAATATCATTTGTCAATTCCTAACCAGACATAAACCGGTTTCAATTTATTAGTTCTCCTCAGTATTCCATAGGTTAATGGACCATATGGGAAGTTTCACATACCTCTCACCACTACTCGAATTTACCTTAGTCAGTATATGACTAGCAGGTTGGCAAATATCATTTGTCTGTTCTATAACCTATGGCATACTGAGGAGAACTAATAAGTTTGAAACCGGTCTATGTCTGGTTAGGAATTGACAAATGATATTGACTACCGATCCATCATGATGTGAAGGTATAATCCAATGCAGGTCGGGGTATTTGCCCGCTGGGTAGTTGTTTTCTTTCAAATCATATTTAATAACAGTAGTTTAGTCCACCTGGGCTAGGGGTCGCCCCTATCGGTACTTGCTTCGCAAGTCGCTATCCGCCACAGAGACATCTATGATGTCGGTCAGATAGTTTTTGGACCATATGAGAAGTTTCACATACCTCTCACCACTACCCGCTATTGGACATCTCTTAGGAGCGACGAGGCAACTACTTTATTTCGCACGGTAAATAAACAGAATTTTTATTATTGGAATAAAAAAATTCGTGTCAAATTTACGAAAATCCCTTACATTCCCAAAAAGTAAATATTTGGTGTGCTGTATGATGATACAGATGATCAAAAATTATCGGCCCATATTCTTTTAAAGAAAACGGTAAAACAGTCATAGTCACTTCTCAACAATATGCAAATATGCTCCATATATTTTTTATACCTCATACTAAAGAAGAAAAGAATTCACTTTTATTTTCAAAAAGACGGTGTGGTCTGCCATACTGCAAGAATAAGTATTTTTCTTAATAGACTAATTTATTGAAACGGTGATCTTGATTGGCCCTTGAGATCTTTTGATATTACTGCCACTGACTCAGTTTGTTTGGAGGTATTTAAAAAGTAGAGTGAATGTTCAAGAGTAAGCCTAGAAGTATAGAGGAGTTTTAAAAAACCATTCGACATGAAACTGAAGCGATCCTATAGGCTTCCATAAATTATAACTGATTTCATTCGTCTTTTAGAAGAGTGAATGGAAAAGGGAGGCTGACATATAACATACACAATATTCAAAACGTAGAAATCCGATCATTATTTTTTGAGATGCCATTTACGTTATTTTTGTATTTAAAGTAATGTGTTATCGTCGATTAAAAATAATTAAGAACTGAATATGAAACAGGCCTGCTAGAAATCATGCAATGTTTGGTAGATCAAGTGCAGAAGGTGGTCATCTTAGGTTTCCTCCGTCTGCTTAGGCATATGATTTTGATATCCACAGCCCTTACTTTGGGATATTTGATAATGACACTAATTAATTTGCCGAGTGTCTACTATATCGATTGCAAGGTCATGAGAGAACCACCAAACATTTGGAAACAAAAACATAAGCACATCTGGACAGGGGGTTTATAACTAAAATTCAAGCATCTAATCTTAAAGTGATAGCTTTACACTGGCGATACAAAACTAGGTGATAACAACGACAATAGCATATAATTTCGGCAAATTGCGAATTGGGTGTAAGAATAGACAACATTGGCACCCAAGTGCATGTTAGTGTGCTTCCTAACTATCAAACTTTGTAGAATGGTGGGGTGATATCGCATGCTTTAAGAGGGCTAATCGAACCAGTGTTTGTAAGGTAATTTTTCAAAATTTATTTCTTCCATACGGTTTCATCAAATTACACCAAATTTGGAGGATCAGTAGTTGAAAGTGTACTAGAGGGTACATGTATATCTATTTTAATTAATTTTCACTTTATGTAGGGGAAAATTTATACTGTAAATATAAGTGAAATTTGGACGTGATTAGCTCCTGAATTATGATATCAATCGGTAAAATTCGAGGTAAAATTTATACATGTCGTCGTCTAGAATGAATCTTCATAATTATGCTCAGCAAGTTTCAAACTTTTATTCCTTACTATTTGGTTAAAAAGAATTTTCTAAATAAGTATCTTTGTCACTACAAATGGAGCAAGGAAGTGTTACCTCTATCGGGAATCGCACCTCAATGAAGTCGGTGAATAAAACGTCCAGTGAAGGTATAGTCAAGAGCAAAATTATTCAGCGGCGCATGTATAAAAACTTTCTAGAGAGTGACACAGCTATCCAGCTTTTTCCCGACTAGGCCCTTAACTCACATGTAGGACCCAAATCGTAAATTTTTCTGTATTGATGGAACGTAGATTTACCACACCACAACATTTGGATGTAATACAATGATATATACAAAGTCCAGGATCCAATATGATGCTGTCGCCAAGATAGTTCATCAGCAACTAGCGTTACTTGGCAAATTCATTAACAATACAAGATAAAGATAAAATATAGGAGGGTCAAAAGATATGATAAAAAAATCAATAAAACAATCTTACTTCAAAGAAGTAGTAATTTTAAATCTTTCCATGCAACAACAAAGTACATATATTATATAATATATATCATACATTTGTAGCGTTGAAGGCACTACCTAAAAGAGTATTAAATTAATAAAATTAATTAATGTCAGATTAACGCGCGTAGACAATATCAAATTAATTAAATAATTAAATTAATGTATAATGTATATTTATTCTCGTTAACTATTAACATATCTGTTCTCAAAATTATATGTCGATCAAGGCCATTTCCCTGATTATTGACAAATATGTGTCAAGTTTCACGCTTCATATATTCTACAAGAAGATAAACACATAACTTTGAAAAAGGAAACAGATTCGCTTCCAAAACGTTAGGGAAACACTTTATTGATTTTTTACTTTCTTATACCTAATATAAGGAAGTATAGTAATCGTGATTTTTTTTCTTCGATATTTTGATTGATTTATACGTTTTGAACCCTCCTGATCCATTCTGACTATTTTCCGAATGATGTCTGTCGGTTCGTGTGTATGTATCCGCGACAACTCAAAATATACTAATGGGAGACTTCCCACCCAAATTTGGCAGTTAAGATTGTCAACAACATTTTAGGTGACACATTAAATTTGGTGAATGTGGTACCACCAGAAGAGACACAATGAATTTTTATTGCATTTTTGGACAAATCTCAACGAATTATAATGAAAAAACATAACTTTATGGAAAAATCTGCCTGCATGTCTGTAGTACCGCGATAGCAGCCACTGTTTTTGAAATAAAGCTTTCAAATTTGGTACACATGTTCTAAAGGCCAAAGACAATGATAAATTCGATGATAGGTGGTACCCAAACTTTTTAGTATTTGCCTTTACAGAAAAATATATTCTTGATGAAAGATTATAAATCATGTCTACGATATCAAGCCATTAAAATATATTTTCCAATTACTTAAATAAAGCTGATGTAAACTTAAATTTTTTATACATTTGACCTCATAAAATGGGGTTAAATTTCAGGACTAATTTAGTTACAAAAATGTCAATATCAATAAGAAGAAATTATTAAAATATGTGACATGAATTATTATTGACAGTATCGAAAGAAACTGAAAATTATTTAAAAATTTTAATGAAACATTTCAAGGTACACTATTAATATTTAATTGAGGTAAGTGAATGGAATGATTTTTTTACATCAGGATGATATATACTGGTATAAGAAAATTATGTGCTGGCCACATCAGATATTTTGTCTTATATTTATTGTCAAAAAAACATCCTCTGACTGATTTATTGACGTAGTCACAAACGCAGAGGCTCATTTTTCCAGTATCATACTGTATTTTTTTCTGATATCTTTCTGATATAACGTTAATTGTTAATAAGGCTATGTTCTCATCAGTTGGCAACATAAATTTGCAAAGTAGTCTGAAACTTGTTTTAATCATGATAACCAAAAACAAAAACTACATGCTATTTCATTTTAATTTATACGCAGGTTTAGTAACTAGATTATAGGCAAAACCAACATCTAGTTTTTTTTTATTTGATCGAAATAAGGATTTAGTGTTTTTTATTTAGAGACTTATGAAAGTTAACTTTTCGTTCTAAACAAAAACAATTAGACAATAGTTTTTCCTGTAATTCTACCTGCCAAGTCTGCTTATTATGATTTAAAATAAAACATTAAAATTTCATCATTAGTAGTTGTTAGTTTAGGGAATTTGGATGTCATCCCAGAGGCGGACTTTTAAATCTAATACTATTTCGAAAAATGCGTGATATAATAGTAATAAATTAAATTGTAATTTTTGATGATGTACTTACACATTATTTAATTAAGATTTTGCATGTTTCGTCAACCGTTGAGAATTATATTTGCACTGATGAGCGGTGAAAACTACATTATTTATCTATGTAGTTTCGTTTGCATCTCTAAACAAAGACGACTATCTGCTATTGACATTTTATTACTTTGTTTACATTCGGTGCGTTCTTTCTATCCAACATCTCATATCAATATCAGATTAACTATATTTCAGATTAACTAATATTTCAGTAACTTTAAGAAAACATCAAATTACAAGTTGTGATATTCACACTTTTATTTATCTATTCGTGTTGTGTTGTTGTCGGCAAAAAATATAACATAACCAACATTAAATATTATAACACCAAATTATAGTTGAATTAGCACGAATTTCTGCAGAAGAAAGGTTTTAGTTTCAGAAATATACATGGAATTAAGTTAATCTAACGTTAGAATCGTTTGCTGACTGATCAAATGTCAAAAATAAAATTTCCCTTTTCATTCATGTAAACACGTAAACAGAAAACTAGAAATTGTTTCACACAATAATCCTGGTTTTGTCACAGTTCATCGAACAGAAGACTTACTACAGGGTAAAGGTGTCGATTGTTTAGGACCTCAATTGAATATATCGTCTTTACGAATGTTCTCCTATTATAAATATCCGCCAACATCATCTATCGAAATAAAAAGGTCGTTATCAACATATAAATGAACTTTTTCAGACAGGCGGCGGATTTTAACAGCAGAGTATATGGAGCTACTTTTAATAACATACTTCGTTTATAAGGATTAATACCTCAGCAATGACTATGAATAAGTGTGCAGTGTAGCGAAAAAAATAATTAGTGCAAACTGCTAGTGCCAATGTACTTTTACTTTACCACCTCCACTAGTTATTTTTAGAACCTCTTCACTATAAGGTAAGTCACTTAAATATAATAGTTTGCAATAATAGTTTAAAAAATATTTGGTTTTAATTATATAAATTAACAACCAACATTCTTTTGCGCCGACCCTGCTTTTGACGTCATGACTCGCCGATATCCGAACTCTATTACGGACACCACAACGTATATGAGAGAGACTGAGCGAATATTAGAAGCAACGTACAAGTTTGTTTCATGTTTTCTTGCGCACGATTTACATTGAGTGACAAAAACCGTTGGGAGTGTTATCCCAATCATATTTGTAGACACTGAACGATTATTTTCCATGTACAAACGGATATTTTCCGACTTTTGTAACTAATTCTTGTAGAGTCACTGCATTGTCCATTTGTAATCATTCACCAGCAGTTAAATATTGTGACGTGACCCCACCAAGTTCTAAATCTCGTGCTAAAGCATTGGTCACATGATTTCGTTTTGCATCTGTTGTCTCATCTGCTGTTATCCGTCTTTTTTTAGTATTGTAACACGCTTACGGTTCAATTTACGAGTTGCCAGTTTGGTACATATTTTTCCAAGATGTTCTTTATTTAATAGATTTAGTGGAATATAAGAGACACGAGTCATGACACATAAATATAAAGCCAAATATAAATGTAGCATTTGGAAAGTTTTTTATTTTGTAGGTGCACAATGTGCACATACCTTTTCCAGTGTGAAATGTGTGTCGACACCAGCTTTATATTACATACAAGACACCGGACTAGTGTACCGTCATATTTTTAAGTTACAAAATGTTTCTACATTCTTATAAACATAAATTGCAAAGCGTAAAGGTCTTTGTGAAACAGACATCGTTATAATTAATAGATACACGTGAAGCCTACACAACCAGATCGTCCATTCAACTGATGATCAATGTCTAAAGGTGCATCCACATAGGCCACATCGCATTTCGTTGCACACTAGTGAATATTGCAGCAACATTTGTGAATCTTCTTGCGTGGTTGTTCGTTTTTCCGAGCTGCGCTGCAACGTGCAAGTGTTTCAGTTTTCAATTAGCGTGGATTAGTTGCAAAATTTTGTTGTGGCTCCATTCACTATCAGACATTGTTGCACGTGCTACGTCTGCAACGTCCAAGCTGATCGCACGCCAAGTGCTAATTTCTTTTGATGTACCAACAAGAGACGGAACAAGATCGAACAGGCGCTGAGCGGCACATTTGTGCACGTTCATGCGCAGCTGTTCGTCCAAATTGCATGTTGCTGCAACGTTTGCACATGTTGATATTTTTAAAATCAGAAAAAATAAGGGAAACTGAAATATTTTAAAATATACAGGGTGTTCTATTTAAAAAGAACAAAGTAAAATGTCCTATTTCTTAAGCGCGATGCACAATTGTTTTTATTGATTTAAAAATTTGAATTCTCCGAAAAAATTAGTTAACGAAAGTCTACACATTTTAGATTATTTCAAAAATAACCAAGTTATTTCAAAAGACAACATTTTCGTGTGACGACCCTGTTGTACATAAGACATTTTTAGAGAGATGCTTAAGATATTGATTGAATTTTTAACTAATATTACTGTCATTATTGGGGTTGAGGATAATTTATATTTAATTTTTTTTTTTTTTTTTGGTGATTAGAATTCAACTACTGAATTTTTTCAACCACTATATAGGGTGTCACCGAAGGGTCTGGAAAAAAATTACCTGGATTAGCTACGGATTGAGGTTGAAATAAGTCATTTGAATCTAACTTACCCAAGGTACAGGGTGTAACCGTTTTAAATACAGAGAATTGAGTAGTCGATAGATTTTTTGAAAGAATAAGCGTTTTTGCGCTATGGTTATTTTCTCATAAGCGCTAAGCTTCTGAGATACGAGGCGTTGAAATTTTAATTTAATAATTGTTTTTGTCGCATTTTTTTAATATATTTAATCCAGATTTGTAATCGCAGATGTTAGAATTGTCAAATCACCGACGCAAATTACACTATAAATAGTATTTTTACCGATTTGACAGTTTTAACAACTACGATTACAAATCTGTTCAAAACACCTAAAAAACCTATAAAGAAGTGGAAAAAGGGTATGCAACGAAACGCTTGGACTCATATTTACCGGAAGATATCCATAGGCGTAGAAGTTTTTAAAGAAAAAAGGGTTCATGTCATTTCTATCTACGCCAGGTGGTCATATTTTTGGTTCAAATTTTTCATCATTATTTCATTCCATCTAACGTAAAACACTGCCAAATTTGGAATAAATATATTAAAAATGCAAAATTTATGCGACAAAAACGTTTATTAAATAAAAATTTCAACGCGCTGTATCTCGAAACTAAAGTACTTATGAGAAAATGTTCATAACACAAAAAATACTTATTTTTCTGTATCTAAAACGGTTACACTCTAAACAAAAATATACTCCTAAAATATTTTATTATAAAATTGTCTAGAACATGGCACACTTGATTTTTCATTTTACTAGAGCATAAAAGAAATTAAAAGAATACCCACACTGTTAATCACCAAATATTCCGTATTTTTTAAGCGACTTTTTTGAAACTCTACGTAAAGAACTCTATTCATGAATTAGAACTCTATGCGTAATTTTCAAACTATCATAAACCGTTTTGGAGAAATTAAAAAAAATATGTTTGCTTACATTTAACTATTTAGAAGTGTATTTTTTGTATATAGGTAAATCAGGTTCAATCAGCTTATTCTGGTCTATTAATAATTATGAAGTTATCCACACCGTTCGGTGACATCCTGTATAAACGGTGTTTTAGAGAAAGTAAAACAATAGAATAATAGGACCAGGGCATTATCTTACTCCACATTTTCAAATGGCATATATTGATCCACTTAAATCAAATCCAATATTTAAATTTAGATCGCAACAACAAAAAACTGCTGCTTTTTAACATTTCCTTATAAATGGTTTTTAGCAGTAATTGCATAAACAATAAAAAAAATAAGTAAACTGCAAGACAAATAAAAAAAATTTTGATGCCTGTGCAGGATATGACCGTATAATAATTTATTTATAAAACAGAAAAAAATAAATAAATTTATGGTTAAGAAATTATGTCAAACGAATCTACCTACAGTTTCCTCTTCCTACAAGGTGTAAATAATAATGTGCCATTACAAAACGGCTTTAGTCATCTTCAAAGGATCCGCCTTTAACACCTAAACACTATGTAATTGCATTTATATGATATTTTTTATATTCTGGACATTAATATGCGATACACCTAAATAATTTCTAAATAATAAAACGTTTGTACATCAAGGAGTGCTAAATTTGCTCACAAACCCAAAAAATTAAATACGTATTACCTACATGAAAGTTTGGATGATTATGCTTAATTTATCAATGAAATTTCGATCGAGACTAGACGAATAACATACCACATGTACACACCTACCTATAAAATGATGAAACAAATTCACCCTCAAGTAATTATATTATGTAGACCATAGGTCTGCAGAATAAGTATTAAAAATAAACCACTGTACTGATATCTTATGCGGATGTGTACAGCTTCGTCGCTTTTAAATGAGCGGAGGGCATTGATATTCTTGCCTGCTTCGGTTTTTACAAATTGCAACTTCCAGGAAATCACTAATTCCATAAGTTCACACTGATGTAGTTTTCCACGAAACACCAAACCAGTATATACTGCACTCGACGCGCGTTTCGCCAACCAAGTTGGCATCATCTGGAGATGATTGAAACTAAACTTATTCTAACAATATACACTATTTATACCTAAACTATTGTCACGGTTTGGTGAACTGTGACGCACTAACCTAATAAAGCGGGCTATTTGGGATAGGTACTCTGTCACTATTCATACTATTTTTAAGCTTTATGATTTCCAAGCTTTCAAATGCATCCAGCTATCTAGTATTTGTTACATTCCTAATTAATCTTAAATTGCTAATAACTATTTTATGGTTGTTCTCAAATGCATGTTGGGCAACATTAGCTTATCTGTTCTACCATATTTGAGATGGGCCATATGCTCTTTGAATCTAGTTAGAATTGATCGTCTAGTCTGTCCAACATATTTTTGATTACAGTCCTTACAGCTAATTTCGTAAATCCCCGACTTTTCGTTTGTTTTAATTTTGTCTTTTGGAATGCCTAAAACTTGTTGTAGTTTGTTTCCCGATGAATGAACCACTGTCATAGCTAAATCTTTAAAAATCTTACCAATACCATGGTGAATCGAGGATCGATTGGAATCGATACAAATTTTGGATTTTTTCTTTCATTTTGAAAGGTCGAGGAATTTCGAAGGGGCTCTTTAAACTTTCGTTTCCTAATTATTTTATCAATTAAGCTTACATAATATCCATTACTCGCAGCTATGTCCTTAATCAATGCATTTTCTTTTTCAAACCTCTCCTTATTGAAGGGGGAAGCTTAATAGACGATAGACTAGAAAATTAAAACTCGCCATTTTGTGTTGAGCAAAATGGTGAGAATCCTTAGGATATATGTTAGAGTACTGGTATCTTTTCTGTGTATGTCAAATTCTACTTATTTTCACTATTTCCATAAGTTCATTTTCTCCTCTGAAGGAATTAATTGAACGAGTCATTGGTCTTTTTTTAACATATGGCAGTGGGCGTAAATGTGATAGCTACATGATTCGTTTATGTCTATTTGTGAATTTCTATTGGACACTTGACAATAACAAGCTACATCGGTTAGTAGGTAATTGCTTTTTTATAACTGCAAGCCGTCCAATTATCTGATAAGAACTTACAAATTTTTTTATCCTATTTTTATAAAGTAACAGATTTATTGTGTAGTACATAAAAATATTTTATCATTTCCTATTGTTTGGGAATGTTTCATTAGATGTTTACAATATAATATTATATCTACGTAAAAGTCGTCTCTGGAATTTATCTCTACCTCCCAGTCTGTACTCATAACAATCAATATTTCCATTTTTATTATATTAAATATGCCTAATTATTATCTGTTAAAAAATATATGTGGGTTTTCGTTGTTGCTTGTAAAATTAGACGATTGCTGGTAGCATCTTTAGTTAGAGATTTGAAAAATAATTTTGCCTTGTAAAAAAGGTTGCATGGTGGTTAAAAAATTAAGAAAACCAGATTTTGCATGGTCGACGTTTCGTCTTTATATAAAGACATCCTCAGAACTATTTAATTTAGGGTTTCCTTGTAAATATTAATAATTTTAAAATACATACACATAAACAAGTTGTACATAATTAAAAGATACAGTGACATAGAACAAACAAACTGAAATATTGACTAGAGTCATAAGATTTCTCGTCTATGTTTTTGTTTTTTTTATGTATCCTAGAGTTCTGGAGGTAGCGATAAATGACGTCAATTTCAGAGTTGATAGTAGCTGATGTATCACTGCGTAAATAAGTTGATACATATGATAAAATATCTTACCTTATGGTTATTTTGGTGAGTTCGGTAACATTCAAAATTAATAAGAGGGCTGAAAGTACACATGACATGTACATATTTTAAACTAGCTATCACAAGAGTAAAAGTATATTACTAATATTAATGCACCCACTAAACATTTACCACCTTCAAGCCGCAAGCATTAGTGATTTCATCCACGCCATCCAGACGTATTATTTGTCATTCAGTTCAGATTTTTTTTTGTTTAATACTATCTCACATCTCACCTGAACATTGCTATACTGTCTACTAATACACATTTGCCAAAATTGTCTAAATAGTGGATTATCTGTAATATTACCACTCATACATGTTTGGTAACATTGTACGAAAACACGTTTTTACAGCTTGTGCAATATAATTCTGAGCTGTTAAATTGTAACTCCAGGAAATCACTAATCCACAAGTTCACTTTATCCTTAAAAGAAATTGAAGAAAAAAGTTAACCTCCGTTGTCTTTAATTGCGTATTATTTACTTATCTACATTATACACATAAACGTTTCATAAATACTACGTATTTGGAATGCAATCAACAAGGGGCAGTGGGCGTAAACGTAATAGCCAAGGCAGATCCGCTATATCTATCTATGCATTTACATTACTATTGGACACTCGACAATAACGAGCATTCCCGTCAAGATGACGGTTAGTAAGTACTTGTTTTTATAGCCGAAAGTCGTCCAATTACCTGATACAATCCTTAAATTTTTTTGTTCCCTCTTTTATAAAGAAGACTGGTTTATTGCATAGTACATAAGAATATTTTATCATTTCCTATTGTTTGGGAATGTTTTATTAGGTGTTTACAATAGAATGTTATATCTACGCCTCTGGAATTTATCGCTACTTCCCGATCTCTAACCATTAGTAGCATAGATTAATTACTTGGTGATCCAAATAAGCCTCTCACACTCATTTTATCGATTATTTGGAAAGATATGAAATGGATACTTTTTTTATAAGGTTTTTAAAATGGATTCTAGATACATTAAAAGAAACATTGAACATCAAATAAAGAAGATGGATGACTATTTTTTTAATGGAAGTTCCCAAATATGTTTTCATGTTATTTGAATATAAAGTTCTTATTCTGATTTCAAATATATATACTTTTTATATAGTATCTTCAATAATTATCGGAAAATAATTGATTATTTTCGGTGTATATAAAGAGATGTCAAGAAATATTTTCTAGGTGGCTGTGATAGCAAAATAAAAGTGTTAGCTTGAAATTTTGATTAATGTAACTAGTTAGTAACTCTTTTGCCTAACAAACTTATTTAAATTATTATATTGAAAAATATACATATAAAAAAAACCTTTATATGCTGCCCAGCTAGAAAAACTGCAAATACAGAAAGTAAGTAAGAAACACTATTGAACTGGTAGATAATTTATTAAAAATGATATTCATTAAATCAGAGTATTAAATGAAAATATTTAAGATCTTTATCGGCTATAGAAATGTAATAAATTAACAATATTTATAGCATTAATGAAAAATAAATCACAAAAAATTGTCTATATGCCCTCCATTGTGTTCTATACAAAGAACGTATCGCTTTTTTATGTTTGCCATTACTTTACCATAACAGCGTTGTTATTATTCAAAGTTCATATTTCTGTTCTAATATTTTTCCTTTATTTCTTCCAAGTTATTACTTTTTCTTTATAAATAATATTTTTCAAATGTCCTCAAAGAAAATTGTCCAATGGAGTTAGGTCCGGATTTTAAGTATTTAAGCAATTTTCATTCTTGATAATATGTTGTATTTAAATAATTTGTAATATCATTAATATTACGTGAATGGGTCCCGTGCAATTGCATTTCTCCTAATAATATGTTTATATCATTTGTTAACATATTTAAATACAATTGTCTAAGGGCGCCATGATAAAAATGGGCCTTTTGATTCTTTATTACTTCACACCAAACTTTTATTGATTTTCTTCCTAGGAACTGAATCTGCATCTTTTTAAAAATTTCGTGTTGAATGATGTCTCATCGGTCCAACATATTTTATTAAGTATATTATTGTCAACGTCATACCTGTTGACCATGTTTCTACAGAACTATTGCCGCCTTTCATTACCTTGAGGGAACAATTTTTGAACAGGCAATATGCTATAATCCTTAAATTCATGTTATTTAAGGTAAGATATTGTAAGGTAAGGTAAGGTAAGGTCAGGTAATGTCAGGTCAGGTGCGGTAGGGTAAGGTAAGGCACGGTAAGACAAAGTACGGTAAGGTAGGGTAAATATGGAAACACATTTGCGGATTTCTATTAAGAAAAAATTGAGCATGCAAATTTTTATTTAATGTTCAATTGTTTTTCTGTTTGTATCTGGGTTCCTTTTTAAAAAACCCAAAAGAAAGTATTCTATTTTGTTTTTCATACATTTACAAATAATGGGGGGGGGGGGGATTTTTTGGGGGGGGGGGGGGGGGGGGGAGGGGGGGGGGGGGGGGGGGGGGGGGCCCCCCCCGGGGGGGGGGGGGGGGGGGGGGGGGGGGGGGGGGGGGGGGGGGGCCCCCGGGGGGGGGGGGGGGGGGGGGGCCCCCCCCCCACACCGGGGGGGGGGGGGGCCCCCGGGGGGGGGGGGGGGGGGGGGGGGGGGGGGGGGGGGGGGGGGGGGGGGGGGGGGGGGGGGGGGGGGGGGGGGGGGGGGGGGGGGGGGGGGGGGGGGGGGGGGGGGGGGGGGGGGGGGATATTTCGTCGAGTACAATTGATTGGCACTGTTAAAAAAATTTTTTTTAAACAAAAAAAAATTTTGAATTTCTGATAATTTTTTCGTCCTCCGGCAACCGACATTTTGATGGTCACTGGATATCTGTGTAAACACCGTTCATAGAAATTACGTAACTCAAGGCAGTGTTGCCACTGTCAGCGTTCCGCACAAATCTATTTTAAATTAGTACACATCTGGTAATTTGGTTTCACTTTACTAAAAATGAAACAAAATTGAAAATAATCATTTTATAAAGAAGCATATACTTTAAAGAACGGAAAGGTAGATTGGTTTACTTAACGTGAAAATAAACAAACTATAATAAAGGGCAAGGAAAAAATGTAGTAAAAATAAACAAACTATAATAAAGGGCAAGGAAAAAATGTAATCTTCATATAAATCTTACTAACGAACTAAAAAATACTTATTTAAAAAAAAAAATAAATAAGTTTGTGATTCGAACCGGTGCTAGGCAGTATATTCTCTGTCATCTAACAAGTTCCTTGCTGACAATTCGTATAATGCGAGGTTATAAGTTGTCTGTCTCACTTTTGAGAGAAACTGATTGGTTCCATGAATCAATCAAACGTCCAAGTCTGGTGGGACAGGACCGTATTAAGATCATTTAATATTTTTGCAATAATGAATTAAGTACGATTACTCACTTAAATTATTAATTGCTATAATCCATCCACAATAGAATTATTTTTTGCCCAGTTTAGCCAACAAAAAAAATTTTAAATAAGAAATTATTATTGTTGCCCAGTAAGTACCACGTGGAGGTATGAGCTTTACCTGCCAGGAAGTGGTTGGGGTGTTAGTTTGGGTGAGGCTATGTTAGTAAAATTAACAATAAATTCTGAAAACAAAAACTTAAACTCCTTAATAAATAAATTAAACTATAAAAAATTCTAATACTTACTGAAATAAATAATAAAAAATTGGCATTCTGCACGTACCTAATTGAAATAAAATAATCTCTTCTATAAATAATCCACATACCCTGGTACACAGCAAAAATAAATCACTAATAATAATCAATAATTAAAAACACAGGACTAAAACACACACTAATAACTATTAAATAATATCACAGTTTCCGAGAATAACACTAATCACTAATAAAAATATCACACTTACAATGTCACAACTTTACTCGTTGCAATCTTCCCACGGATGAAACATTAATTGTTACAGTGGCGGTTGGTGGATTTAGGTTATATCATATCTCAGTATTGGAGCATGGAACCCAAGTAATATTTTAAGGCACGACTACCAGTTACTGAACGAAGAAGTTTTGCAAAAAAAAATTGAAAAAAAAAATAGAAAAAAAGTTACAAAAATGCGCTGCCGATCCAGATTATTTCTAGACCATTAGTAAAATATTTGGAAACTATTTTTTTTCGTAATCAGAAGGAAAATTTATCACCCCGTTTTTTTTGGTTTTCGAAAATTTTGATTTTTTTGTAAAGTTATGACAATTTGAAATTTACACAATGAAGAATTTAAATTTTAAAATGTCATAACTTTACAAAAAATCACAATTTTCGAAAACCAAAAAACCGGGGTGATAAATTTTCCTTCTGATTAGGAAAAAAAAATAGTTTGCAAATATTTTACTAATGGTCTAGAAGTTATCTGGATCGGCAGAGTATTTTTGTAACCTTTTCTCAATTTTTATTTAATTTTTTTTTTGCAAAACTTTTTCATTCAGTACTGGTAGTCGTGCCTTAAAATAATGTTTGGATTCCATGCTCCAATATTGAGATATGGTTTAGCCTAAATCCACCAGCCGCCACTGAATTGTTATCACTGCACTTGTAAACACGAACTACAACTACAACTGATACAATTTAGAGGTTAGCATCAGTAACAGTTTTGTTTTAGTTTTCAGCATTATTTTAATTATATAGTATTCTTCTGGGTATTTTTTTGTCATTACAATGCCATAAAACGGTTTTATGTATACAACATAATAATATATTAATATAATTATATTGTAGAGGTACAACAAGAAACAAAACATTTTGACTCCTAATTTCTTTGCAAGAACTAAAAAATAAGGTATTTAAGAAAGTTTTAGCTTTATATTTATTTTTTTATTTAACTAGATGTAATCTTTTGTGTCTCAAATATAAGATGCTTTTTTTTGTAGTTTTTTTTGGGTATATTTCTTTAAATAACACAATAAAGAACATCCAGACTATTTAAATATTTTTATTAAAACCATATACATTTTTTATTTTGGCTTCTAAAATATAATTCAAATAAAAAAATTAGTATTGAAAATAAAGTGATTTTATTGAAAAAAAAAAACAACAATTTTTATATTAGCTAACCTATGCATTGTGTATTTTAAATAATAGATAGTACTCTATAAACCTATGTATCAATATAATTAAAAAAACAAAGTTTCTAACAATCATTTATGTAAATGTGCATCTACTTATTATAAAAAATAGTGTACTTATATAAAATAATACATACATTATTGTCCTTTAAATAATATTAATTTATTATAAACATATCTCATGCTTCTACTTCTATCAAACATATTGCTGTTATAATGGTGAATTCTAATTTTAAAATATAGAGATGATATTAATTTAATTAAATTGCTATAGTGACAGGTAAACGCAGTCTGTTCTTTAAAATGATTATTTAGGTTTTTAAATAAGTTTTGATTAATTAACAAACCTAACAATTTTATGTTTAATAAATTGACATTTATTAAATTATTTCTTTTATTTATATAAATTTGAAAGATTTTCTCTGAAGTTCGACATATAAATATTACATCTTCGGAGGGATACGAGAGTTGACCTCTGTCTTTCTGATTTATAAAGGACGTAAGAAAGTCAGCTCTGTCCCCTAACAATGCTTCCACACATTCTTCACATTTTAGAATTTTCAAGAGTTTGGTTACAATATAACCCCCTACATAAATAAAAATTTCATTTTTAAATTCTGATATTTCTATATTTAGAATGTGGTAATACATGTCATCGTCCATTTCTGGTTCGTTTATATCTTCTGCTATTCGCTGTCTACCACACGATTTATTAATAATATCAGAAGGAGACAAAACTGAAATTGTTTCCAATGGAATACAATTTCCTCTAAAAGAATCTCTCAATTCAAGGTGTACAAGCATTTTCTTATACGCGACTTTAAATTGTTTAGCTGTTGGGTTGTTGTTACAACCCCCCCATTGCCCTGATTTGCCCAAAAAAAAGTTCAACATGATCCTGGCTAATTTTGTAAGTAGGAATATACAACAATAATTGATTTTCTTCAATAATATTGTTATAGAGAAATGTTATACTTTCGATACAAAACAACAATCCTATTACCCCCATTTTTCTTACACTCTCACAAACAGGTTTGCCAATCGCTAATTCCAAAGATTTTAAATAGTCTGCTGTTTCTGACAAAAATTTATTAAAACCCTCAAAATATTGTTTGTTAACAGGCTGTTTGTAACCATACTGATACATATTTCTGGAATTCAAGATGTCAAATAAGTTATTGATACATCTAATAAATTTTACTGTAGCTTCACAATCTTTAAACTGCTCTAATTTTAAAGTTTCGTTTAAAAACTCCAAAGCATGTGCTACAGAAGTACTAAATAGTTGGGTGGCTAATTTAACTTTCATTTTTTTGTTTTTAAAGAATATATGTGATTTTCTCAATTTATTAGCTAAATGAACACCCTCTTCATCTTGCAATTTCATTAATTTTACTAAATATTCCCACTGAATAATATCACCGTTATCATCAATAATATTTTTTTTTATCTCCTAACAAATTTCTTAACAATTTAATCATATGACAGGGGTAAAAAAAGACTGCAATTCTTCTGCCACAACTGGGATCAACAAATGTAGATTGTATATTTTTGGGATCAAAATTACACCCTAACTGTTTGGCCAACGTAACATTGTTCGTAGCTCCATCAAAACATATCGAAACCAACAGTAGCCCCGTTTCATTGACTAACTTTAGACACTGTAGCACTAAATTTTTTTTTTGTTGACCGGTTAAACTATCTATTAAAAAATATCCAAGAGGAAGCTTCCATGACTCATTAATGCAAACTAGCATGAACACGAGTGCATCCTTGGCTACAGGATGACAGTCAGTTTCAGTTTCTACTCCAAAATCTACAAATCCGTAATACTTCGTTCCATCCCACTCCACATGCTGACGAATTGCCATTTCGTCTACAGTTAAGCTGCAAATAAGTTTATAATCTGTATTCTGTCCTTTGATTTTTAATAGGTCGAAAACTTCTGCTGTAAATCCGGCCTCGCCATTTATATTTTTGTACCACCTCGATATAGTCTGGGTGAGGAAGAGCCGAATTAAAAGTATTACGAACAAAATTGTATGCCTTAACAGAATAATAATGAAGAGTTAATAAAAAGGCTTTAAGCTGTTCGCCATACTTATGTTTATGGTACATCTGTCTGCAAAAATTCTTCATTAGGTCGTATCTTACACAAAGTTTCTAATGTTTCATCGGTGACTTTGCCACTGAGTGATTTAATCACCTCAGCAAGCCTAGCAACTCTTTTCTTAAAATGGCGAAGACTTGTCCTAAGCCTCTTAATTTTTTTACGAGCTTTAGTCAACTGAGACTTCAGTTTTCGTTTTCGGGGTGTTTCAACCTTAAAAAAATTTACATAATTAATAAACAATATTGGCACTATTATTGATTTTTGATTATAGATTGAATGAAGACTTACTTTACGTAAGATGTTTATTATTTTTTTTTAATTTAACATACTTCTATTACTTACTGAATGCCAATATTAAATAATAAAGGCCCTGGCAATGCTGACTGAACAATTTGAACAACTTATTTAATGTTTTTTAAATAAGTATACTTTATTTTTCAATAAGTTAAAATACTTAGTAATAGTAATCAATAATAAATTTTACTTAGTTAACTTACTTTAGAATGCCCTCGAATAGGAGAACTTGGGGGTGTTTTATTTTCCACAAAACCCAAACTAGTAAATGACCTTTGTGGCAATTCTGTCCTTTCTATGTCCTGATAAAATCCAGTACTTGTTGATGGCCGTGGTTCATTTAACAAAGATATAGCAGCACTCGTCGATGGTTGAGACGAAACAGATGTAGTTTCGGTCAAGCTTTTACTAGTATCCTATAAAAAATAAGATGTATTATACCTACGTGTTATTGTTTATATTGTTTAAATCCTTTTGATATTTTATCTACAGGGTTTTTCTTCATATATTGACACTCCCCCTGTCGAGCCCCCTGTAGACTTCATTTTAGGAGTTATCGAAAAATATTAAGTTTTATGGATTTTTCTCAATTTTCATAATTTGCAATCAGAAAAAATAAATGAATATTGAGAATGTAAAATTTCTAATTGAACTATCCCTCTGCTTTATTGAACATCATTCACCTGAATTTAAAAAAAATTAAAGGCCCTTGGAAAATTTTACATTTTCTATATATTGATTTGTTTTTCTGTAAGAAAATCACAAAAATAAATCCTCGAAAAAATATATTTGAAAATAATAGTAAGTACCTAAATAATACACACCAATTTTTTAATTATATTCTCGAATAAATTTAATAGGTATTTATAAAATAATTTTTCTGCTCATATGGAAACAGTAAATAAACAAAAGTTATGAATAAATACATTATTGTAAAAATAATTTAGGCACAAAATTTTAAATACGTTTCTAATTTTTATAAAATTTTATGTAAGTAAATATTTGAGAACTTCGGAAAAGGTAATTTTTTTGGACACTATTAACTTTTTGTTTAATAATTTAAGTAGGTAGGTACTGTATTTTTAATAATAATTATTTTAGTGATCTGAATAAACTAATATTATATATTTCTTTCGAATCTACTTACCGTAATGTCCATAATAGGTAAAGCATTTTGTTTTAAATGGAGTGAAAAAGGTGACTTCTCAAAATCATAAGACTCCTGGGTAAAATGTAAGTGGCATACATTGGAATTCACAAACATATCTTCTTTTTCCAAATTTAAAGATACTCTCCAAGCCTCTCTTCTCTCAGTATCCTTTGGAACACTAAAAATAATACAATCTTAAAGTACCTATTATGTAAAATCGTATAAAACGTGCTACTGTCAACATTAAATATATTCATCCCCTTTGATTAATCCACATTATTGCAATAATTAATAATTATCTTTGCAAATCTCATGGAAATGGGAAATACGGCTCTGTGTCTCCTTAAACAATCGAATATGGCCTCCAAAACAAACATGTTTATTAAGTAACTTACCGAAATAAATGAATAGATGATTTATCCCTCACACAGTTTGCAGTTTTGTGGTAAACACAACTTTTTATAAGGCACCTGGGCATTTTTCACGCTATATAGTCACAAAAATAGTCACTGAATCAAAACCTCACTTCCACAACGAACATCGAAATACAATATGGATGCGATCGAACTGTCGAAGATACCGACACACTGCCTGTGA
The DNA here is from genome assembly GCA_029963845.1 of Rhamnusium bicolor. Lineage (NCBI taxonomy): Eukaryota > Metazoa > Arthropoda > Insecta > Coleoptera > Cerambycidae > Rhamnusium > Rhamnusium bicolor. The sequence goes on along the minus strand of JANEYF010003663.1, from coordinate 267,343 downwards.
TTGGTGGGTGCCAGCAGTGGGAGAATTGGCAGCGTGCGCCGTGAATTATGTTCTATCTCCCCCTTTCATAAATCTATGTTGATATGTAAACAAGCAAATTGTTGTTTCTTTATCGGTCATAGCGGTTTACGAAAATATACCTGGAGAGGCCAACTCACTCTCGCTGTCTTTGTTATTCTTATAGCAATAGAGAAAATAATAATTGGAAATCGTTCAGAGTGAATTTACGTAAACGTCTTTAGCGTCATTGACATTAAGTATTAGGTAAATCGAGAATAAGTTTAGTTTCGATTTAAGTGCGTGTTGTTCTCTTTGTGCTTGTTTTTTATTTCAGTTTTGCGATATTTTAACAGTACCTAAAAGTGCTTTTTGTTATTAGAATAGTTCTCGTCAAAGCTTGGATTTTGTTTACAAATAAAGTTACGTAGTTGTTTTTATTTAGTGACTTTTAGTTACTGATTTGAACTAGATTTTCCATCTTAATTCATAGGAATATGCTTGATGTCTGTAATTTGAATCATAAATTGGTTGGTAATGTAATGTACCTAAAAGATAGGTTAGTGTAACTCGCCCATTGACCTACATATCAGGTCAATGAACCAGCCGAACATATGACTTAGAAAACGATTTATTTATTAATAAATTACAGGATTACTTCAAATTATTATAATCGCAGGGTAAGTAACTACTACTTGTTAAAAAATAATAATTCTTTTATAAACTTTGAAAAAAACGAAATCAAAATTGTCAGTAGCATTTTATGTTTACTGTTTATCGGAAAATTTGGTTTTAGTTTACGAAACACTTGAAAGAAAGTTTAATTGATGCAAGAAAAAGGCAAACTTGTACATTTCTTATATTAAAAGGTATTTTAAAATGTTTAAAAATTATTTCAAATGGAGCACTTAATCGCATAAGTAGGTAATTATTTCATTCAAAATTATGTCCCGGAACGAACTTACTGCTAGGTGGTAAATTGTATATGAAATGCGGCAACACTGCTAAAGGTCAATGCACTATTTCAGATAAAATGAGGAATGTTTCTAGTAATCAGCAGTTCCAAAACAATTTCATCTTATTTTTTTGAAAGTCGATAACTCAATTTTACGTGGGAATTAAGAGAAAAAAAATGTGTCAGTGGGTTTCTACAGATGTCAAGAATCGGTGGTTTAAATATAACTACGCACTTAAGACTCACTTTTAAAAAAAAAAATTTTTTTTTTTTTTTTTTTTTTTTTTTTTTAAAAATATATATATAAAAAAAAAAAAAAAAAAAAAAAAAAAAAAAAATATAAAAAAAAAAAAAAAAAAAAAAAAAAAAAAAAAAAAAAAAAAAAAAAAAAAAAAAAAAAAAAAAAAAAAAAAAAAAAAAAAAAAAAATAAGTATATAATTTTAAAAGGGGGGGGGGGGGGGGGTGTTTTTATATAAAAAAATAAAAAAAAAAAAAATATAAAAAAGGGGGGGGGGGAAAAAAAAATATATAAAAAAGGGGGATTTTTTTTTTTTTTTTGGGGGGAAAAAAAAGAAAAGAAAAAAAAAAAATTTTTTTAAAAAAGGGGGGGGGGAAAGCAGGTTAATTAAAATTAAAGTGTAATTTTTACAATATCTACTACATTTTCTATTACATATCTTACATTTACTTTCTGTTTTTGCAACGTTTCTAGTATCTTGTTTACTTGCAGCGCTAATTATGTTTTACGAACAAAAAATTTATTAATTACTTTAATTAGTGAAATTTAAAATGTTTCGTAGAACATTAAACACATTTATTTATAAATTTTTGCTAAAAAATGGGCAATTTGGACGTGTTTATATAAATTTTATGTGCTCCGTTAAACATGTGCAAACAATAATTATGAAATTAATTAACACAAATAAAGATTATAGAAACTGTTTTTTTTTTAATTGACCCACCTAATTTTTCTGTGGTTTATATATATCATTACCGTTGCCATGTTTGCAAATTCTCTTTTTGAAATCTGAACATTTGATTTCAACATGACATCAACAGATTTTCTTACTTTAGGACCCATCATGATTATTAGTTACTATTATAAGTCTAGTATTAATTTGGTATCAGATAGTTGTTGGTATTTCGGAACCACAAATTAATACATCTATCATAAATAACTCGTATATTAAGATTTTTAGTTAATTTACAGCAAAACTAAGAGTATTTGTAGTCAAAATATACTTGAAAGTATTTCAACATTGTATTTCAAATACTTTTTACTTGAGCGAGAAAATATCTGTATCTTCAAATACTCTTTGAAAGTATCTTTCATCTTATATTTGTGGTGTAGATTGAAAAGTATCTTAAGATACTTTCAAAGTATTTGAAATACTTTTCAGTATCTTAGATGAAAAAGTATTTTAAATATTAAAATGTGTCTTAAATACTGAGAAGTATCTTAAATATTGAAAAGGATCTTAAATACGCAAAATTACTAAAGATACTATTTATTTAATACAATGTTAATCACAACTGATGTCGCGCGCCGTATTCCTCCAATGACATTGGAGGCAGTGTTGTTGTTATTTGTTGGCTTTTTGTACATATAGGTTATTTTAATATCCTGTTCTCCATTTAATCGAATTTACTTCATTATCTTACTAAAATAATTGCGAGTAGAATTGCAATTATATGCAAAAATAATTCTTGCATTCCACTATTTATGAAATAGAATTAAAATTTACCGCAAAAACCTGGTGATTTTGCTCTATGGACAGACAGCATACCCGAAAACAATTTAAATTACTTTCTCAAAAACACTTTGTGAGAATATGTAAGTATTCAAATACTTTCTGAAAAAAACTATTTTAGGTATAAGATACTTTACACAATATTAAATACTATATACTTTTTTAATTTATTATATTACAATTATTATAATATGATTGTGATTATATTATAATTATTTTCTTTAGACTTAGTGGGATTGAAGCCAATAATTAAAACAACAAATTTTAAAAATGTCGACGTTTTGTTGTTTTAAATTTTGGCCACAATTCCACTAAATCTAAAGAAAATTTACATGTAACAGGCAACCAAACAGATAAAATTATAATTATTATAAAATAATAAATTAAAAGTATTTAGTATTTAGTTTTGAAAAAAGTTTGTTCTATTCAAAACACTTTTTTTCAAAAAGTATTCGAATACTCTCTTAAATATTTTCGCAAAGTATTTTTTAAGAAAGTATCTTAAATTCTTTTCAAGAATATTTTATTCGGCTCTGATTTATGAGCTGTCTGTCCATACAGCAAAATCGTTAAGTTCTTCCGGAGAACTTTACTTTTATTTCATGGAAAGTAGAATTCTTTCATTACATACGAATTTTGTTTATCTATAAATATTGAGAAAAAAAAGTGGTAAGCATTTACCACTTTTTTCTGTTAACAGAAGTTAAATTTATTTTCTCGGTAATTAAAGCGAGTTGAGATCCTACCGGTAGGTTTTGCAGTCTCTTCCATTTAAATAACAAATACTGTTAAAAAAAATATGTTTACAAAATTTTTTGACACTCGCAGACTGTTTCTAATAATTACGATCCATTAAAAATTGTAAAATCCTTATATACTTTTGGTTTAATATTGCATATTATATAACTTTATATTAACAAACAGGCAACTATAAATTTTAAATCAACAAAACAAATCTGTTTTATTGCACTTACTTCGGGCACACAAAAACCAGTCTAATTTAAAATATTATATTTCATGCAACTGAAAAAAAAAATCGTCCAAATTTGTCGTACTTTTTTATAATAATTCCATAACGAGTATAGATTACCAAGTGCAGATAAGTAATGGTAGACAATATTCCAGAAATGGTGTTGGAGATCTCATGTGTCCAAACTGGACTTTTTTCTAGGTTAAACCGCATTTTTAAAATTTCACAATGCGGGGAACTTGGCTATAAGAAGAGGCTAGAGTTACGCCATTCAAGTCTCTCTTACGGTCAACGGATTAAACAGATATACATCTAATGTTGCCACATCCGAGATTTCTTCTTTTCAATGCCAAATGACAAAATCTTTGTTTGGTTCAGGAAGACCGAAATAATTAATTTCTGTATTGTTATACGTACTTGACAAAAGTCAAATAAGGTAAGAGATAATCGGAAGTTTTTATGAAAAGTAACATTAACATCCTCATAGAAAAACTTACAAGTCGTGTGGTTGTATTACAATTTGTTTCTAATTCAAATATATTTTTTAACAAAATAGAATTTCATATAAAAATACTATTAAGGTTTGTTTTAAAAGATACAAATATGTTAAAATTTTATACAAAGTGTCCAGAATTGTATAGGCCAAACTTCACCAAGTGATAGAACTTTTCAAAATTAAGAAACAAAAGTTCATATAGACAGGGGTCGGAAAGTGCTAAGTTTCTGAGATACAGGTTGCTCAAGTTAAAATCCTTAAAATATTTTTTTATAAATATGTTCAAAATGTATAAAGATAAACAAATCATAATTTACATAGATATTTAACTTTTATACACTATAAGGCAAAATAACAACTATAAACCAAAATCATTCAGGAACGGGTAAAATTGGTGGAGTCTAGGTAAGAATGTGCCCCAACTATTTTATGTGTCACTTTTCCATTAGTTTATGAAGAATTTGGAGAAAATATTAAGTTTTTTACACAAAAAATATCTCTTACGTTTTTCTCTAAAATTATCCTTTTTTGAGTAAAACTTATTTGAGCTTTATACGGGAATAGTTTTTTATAAATGTTTTCGCAAAACAAAAAAAATATATGACAGGAAAGTATAATTTTGGTTACACTATTTTTTATCAGACAAAATGAATTTGATTAAAATAAGGTAACTTACAAATTAGAAGAGTTGTTCAAATTGCACTTCAACAAATTTTTGGACCATGCGCACAACAAAGTGTTTGGCATTACGAATGAAATCAGTATTAGCCCGCAAATCTTCACACGATTTTTTAAATTCTTTGAAATATCTCTTCTCTGTCATTTACAGGAATCGCGTAGACTTTGTCCTTTAAATAGCCCAGACAAAAAAAAACCGGAGTTAAATTCGGTGAACGGGGTGGCTAGGCTCTAGGACGTAACCGACTGATCCACCATTCAGGATAATTATTGTTTAGCCACATATAAAAAAAGATTATTTTAATAGTCATAAAATAATGGTCCATTTAGGCGTGAAGGCAGGATGTGAGGCCCAGAATACTACCACACCACACACTGACATTAAACTCCTCTCGAAATGCTCTAGGATGAATTGTGTAAGGATTTTACCCCAGAATCTTAAATTATGAAAATTAATTAATCCACTATGAGTAAAGTCAGTATAAATAACTTTGTTTACGAAGTCGGGATCTTCTTCCGCTTTTCAACGTCACCTGGTAGAAAGCATCTGAAAAGGTTTTATGTTTTCAAAATCCGAGCAACTTTACTTTTGGAAAGATAAAGAGCTAGAGTGTGCAGCTGTTGGCCAGCTCTTCTAACACTTAATTTATTATTGTTTTTAAATCTGTCACTGCATTTCTAGCATCTCTTTTTAAGTTCAACGTTTCTAAATTCTAGGTGCGTTCGAATAAAGGCATATTTTGACGGTTGTTTTCTATTACGAAATCTTTTATGATACTCGTTTACCGCCACATTTGTGTTTCCATCACAATATTCATAAATAAAATGAATATCCACGCACTCCACATAACTAGACAACCATTTTTTACTTGAATTGAACAGTTTCAACAAAATGAAATAATAAAACTACAGAACAGTATATTTCGGAACATAAAAAACCACCATTGTCACTTTGGCATGCATATAAGATTATTTTTCATTTGTTAATAATATTCCAACCATGGCACGCTATTCCCGCATAACAAGAATGCTTGTAATAACAGTTATTGACATAATGAAGTTTAAATCAGTTTTACTCAATAACGGATAATTTTAAAGAAAGAAACACAAGAAACCTATTTTGTGTGAAAAACTTTCAAGTTCTGCTCACAAATTAATGGACACACAATAAGTTGGGGCAAAATTTTTCCTGGGCTCTCTAGTTCTACCCGCGCCTGAATGATTTCGGTTCATAGTAGTTATTTTACCTTATAATGCATAAAAAGTTAAATACCTGTGTAAATTATCATTTGTTTATCTTTAGACATTTCGAACATATTCATAAAAATCACTTTCAGGATTTTTTAAATTTTTCTATTTTTTTTAAAATTTTCAGTTGATTTAAGAATGCCTTTAATTCAGTTTTTTATTTTTTCTCTTTACAGATACATTCATTATAAAAAAGTTTTTGTTGTATTCAAGGTTTTACATCAAGACGTGTCTCCTTAAACTTTTAATCGGTTTTGGAGCTACAAATCGCTGAACCATCTCAGTACGTAACCAACATGAATCTTAAGTTTAAATTTAATTTTAAAATCTTTAGATATCGAATTATTTTCTGGCGCTATGCATATTTTCTGTTCAGTGTCTAAATTGCTATGCTATAAAAAATAATGTGTAAAATTGTATTAATAATAGTTCCGCACTATCACTAAAAATGCAGATACACCTTTTAGACTGGACAAAGCAGAGTTAACTCTTTAACGCGCAAAACTTGTTTTTTTTTTATAACTCGTTATTTTTTTGGCAAGAAAAGATTCGTTGTGAATCATTTTGTAAGAAAAATGCTTTTACAAAAATATACCCACGTCGTTTTCTCTGGAAGTGGATGGTTGCCATATTGACCTATGACCATATATGCACTGAAAATTCACCTTATGTTCATTGGATTTTATATCTACGACAAATATGAAAATAAACAAAAGAATACAGGTTTAGTTTTTATTATTACACAATAAATTTTAATACACTACTAATTTCAAAGTTATTCATTCAAACCAATTATACAATTCCTCCTGAGGTAAGCAGACTAATTTATCAAAATTGACAACAATTTTCTTATGTACGTCACAGAAGAGCTAAAAATGCTACCTAATTAATTTTATAAGCGCATTCGTGGAAATAGTAAATTATTAGCTCTTCTTCAGAAAAAAATGTTACGCCACTGGAGCCAAAACGAAATAAGCATTTTTCTAAACCATAAATCATCCTTAAATATTATGTAATATGGTTAGTGTACAATTCCTATAGACATAATACAATTATTTTCTATTGGTATACAAAAAAAAAAGAAACATTCAAACATAAGCTAAATATATAAGGTTATATGACCATAAATAAAGTAATTTAACTCGAAACCGCTGCATTGTTTAGAAAAAAGAATATTACAGTTGAAAGATATCACCATACTTTGACACTAACACAACAACAAAAATATCTCAACTCAAATATATAATTACAAAAAAAGCTTTGTGACCCTTTCATAAACCGTGACAGATATCTTCAATTTATACCTTTACTTTTTTTCAAAATAATTTTGCAAATTTAAATAAAAGTATGTCCCTTGTGTGGTAATAGTACTTAATAATGTAATTTTCCTACTTGTTTTCTTCAAAAATTAAATAAAACATGGAAATAGAACCTCACCCCGCAAATACAAGAAATCATAGTAGCTGTAAGTTTATTAAAGAAACACTTTTACTGTTATGCGTAGAATTGTAAAGATTGTGGTCCTTTAAACGTATTATCCACTTTCAGAGAATCTGACAGTGTTATAGAGGTCATTTTTGTATTAAGATCTATTCCTGGAGTGGGTTGGAACCTTTGAAGTGAAAATAACACTGACGTTGTTTTCCACAAAACGCCAAAACACTATATACTGTACTCGACGCGCGTTTCGCTAACCAAGTTGGCATCATCTGAAGATGATTAAAACTGAACTTATGCTAAGAATCTACAATATTTATACCTAAACTATTGTCACGGTTCACCGAAACGTCACGGTTCGGCGAACCGTGACCCACTAACAAATAAAGAGGCTATTTGGGAAAGGCCCTATGTCACTATTCATACTATCTTTTACACTTTATGATTTCCAAGCTTTCAAATGCAACCAGCTGTGTAGTATTTGTTACATTCCTAATTAATCTTAAATTGCTAATATCTATTTTATGGTTGTTCTCAAACGCATGTTGGGCTACACTAGACTTATCTGTTCTACCATATTTGAGATGAGCCATATGCTCTTTGAATCTAGTTTGAATTGATCATCTAGTCTGTCCAACATACTTTTGATTACAGTCCTTACAGCTAATTTCGTAAATCCCGACTTTTCATTTATTTTAATTTTGTCTTTTGGATTGCCTAAAAGTAGTTTGTTTCTCGATAAATGAACCACTGTCATACCTACATCTTTAAAAGTCTTACCAATATCACGGGTGAATCGAATATCAAATGGAATTGATACGAATTTCGGATTTTCTCTTTCATTTTGAAAGGTCGAGGAATTTCGAAGCGACTCTTTAAACTTTCGTTTCCAAATTATTTTATCAATTAAACTTACAGATTATCCATTACTCGCAGCTATATCCTTAATCAATGCCTTTTCTTTTTCAAACCTCTCCTTATTGAGGGGGAAGCTTAATTGACGATGGAATAGAAAATTAAAACTCGCCATTTTGTGTTGAGCACAATGGTGAGAGTCCTTAGGGATATATCTCAGAGTACTGGTATCTTTTCTGTATATGTCAAATTCTAACTTATTGTCACTATTTCTAATTATTAATACATATAAAAACGGTAGTTGTTCAGAGTTTTCAGTTTCATATGTGAATTTAACTGACTAACTCTAGTCCATCATCTATTAAGGGAAACAAACTACAACAACTTTTAGGCAATCCAAAAGACAAAATTAAAAGAAACGAAAAGTCGGGGATTTACGAAATTAGCTGTAAGGACTGTAATCAAAAGTATGTTGGAGAGACTAGACGATCAATTCAAACTAGATTCAAAGAGCATATGGACCATATCAAATATGGTAGAATAGATAAGTCTAGTGTAGCCCAACATGCGTTTGAGAACAACCATAAAATAGATATTAGCAATTTAGGATTAATTAGAAATGTAACAAATACTAGACAGCTGGATGCATTTGAAAGCTTGGAAATCATAAAATGTAAAAATAGTATGAATAGTGACAGAGGGCCTATCCCAAATAGCCCGCTTTATTGGTTAGTGGCTCACGGTTCACCGACCATGACGGTTCGGTGAATCGTGACAATAGTTTAGGTATAAATAGGGTAGATTGTTAGCATAAGTTTAGTTTTAATCATCTCCAGATGATGCCAACTTGGTTGGCGAAACGCGCGTCGAATGCAGTATATAGTATTTTGGTGTTTTGTGGAAAACTACGTCAGTATTAAAATCTATTGTAATTACGATTTAATAATGGTGTTGTTTTAAAAAAAGCCAGAGAAGGTTAAAGGGTCGTGATATAGGCATGATTAGGGCAAAGATAAGTTGTTGATTTTATTTAACGAATTTGGAGCAGACTTATTAACAAAAATTCGGTAAATAATATATGGCGGAAAGCAACTAGTATATGGCTGAAATTGATTGACTCCGAATAATTTCTTTATGGAAGAAATTTGCACTGGAATGATTCGAGCGAGTGGGAAGATATTTCACTGCTAATTCGATAGAGGACATATGGAAGGCTCTAGTTATGAGTTTTCAATCGTGCAGTACTTGCAAACAAAGTTGATAACCTAGGAAATATTTTTTGCAGAACAATGGAATAGAATTAGGTACATACAAAATTATAGTTATTGTTATTACCAACAACATGGCAAGCTTTTCTTGAACATGAGTTAGCTCATTCTGTCACTGAAATCAGTAGTAACGGAAATATTTAACCTCTTTTTGATTTCTATTTAAAATATTACTATTTGTTACTTTTTAAATACTTTTGAAATTGTATTACAAATTTACGAAAATCAGAAATCAACCTGTGACTATTTCTTTTGGTGCAGGGGTTTATTTATTAAATATTTTCAATACTCTATAGGAATTGTCTTAATACCCAATGAAGCGAAGGAAACTTTATTATTTATATTACATGTACAGCTAATACCTTTATCACCATATTTTTAAATTGTCTGTTCACTGTCTTGTCAACAATATTATTCAAAACAAAAATACTTGCGGTTGTGAAATTCATATCGGTATGTTAAATTCTAAAAATAATAACTTAATACCGGCGCTCCTACATTATTAAATTAATTCTTCATCATGCCTCATGGCAGTTTCAATGTGAATCACATTCTAAGACGTATTGCGCGTGCTGTGGTCACACAGTAGCTCTGAAAAGTCATAGCGGTTCACCTGAGGTATGTGTAAGTTTGATTGTTATCGTTTAACCATTAAATTGACGTCATGCGATTCAAGGAAGAATGTAGGTGTTAACGAATTATTTTGTGCTAATGAAATATTGGATGGTAGATAGATATCTATCTGTTTAACAATGGATTATTCGATTAAGGCATTTTATAGTATTATATTCGAATGATTTCTATTTGATTTTGATTTATTAATTCAATTACATTTTATCCATTTCTACCTACACGTAAAGTAGTAGACTCTATTTAAAGATATAAAGCATTTAAGAGTTTCGCCAACTTAATTATTTGATTTGATTGCTCTGTAGTTAATATGCATACTACATCTTAGAGATAACTTAGTTTATAAGCATTTTTCATCAAGGATTTAACCCACTTGCTTAAATACAATCTGTAAAATAATGAACAGGTAAAAAAAGGATGTTCTCTATTTATCTCCATTTTCTAAATCTAGGTATGCAAAACTTTGAAAGATGGAAAATTGTATATGAGAAAAAATTTCTTATAAAGTTGTATCCGCAAATGAATTATTTTCAAAAACCTGTATTTCTTCTCTTTAAATATTCCAAGAAGAAAACATTAATCAAGGTAATTATATAATTATCCAAGACTGATTGATTGATTTAATATAAAGATAAAGATAATTTAATAATTAAATTTTAATTTCTATGATAAAATCAATTCACAAAATTAAAATACAAAAAAAATTACATTGTTAGTTTGATATTGTACACACAAGTATTATTGAAGTATTTGATTCATTTATCCATTCACACGAAGGTGGTGGTCGAATCTTATGATGTAAGTCTAATAGATTATTTAATTTGCTATTGTGCGTACATACTTTTGTGAGATTTTTTTTAAATAATACCATTAAATTTAGGCATTTACTTTAATGCCTCAAAAACATATATCACCAGCGATCTGACAAACATTTCTATCTCAAAAGGTTGTAATTTTCCAAGAGAGGCAAGAAACATTATTTGCGCCTTATTTCATTAGCTAATCGGATAGGAGCTTTAGTCATTATTGCATTTTCAGTTTCAGGAATTTTGTACAAATAGGACAGTTTACATACGCCTGTCGAGTGCTATATTATCAACTAAGTGTTCCTCGTATGGGGTGGACTAGACTTCAGTGCTGCCTCACATACTCGAGGATATCTAAACCGTTGTCGAAAATGAGAAATGTCATATTTTTTGTGTATTAACATAATCAAACATTTAAATTTTTATTGTCATTGTTCATTTCAATTACCTCTAAATTATTTTATCAGAGAGAGAGAGAGAGAGAGAGAGAGAGAGAGAGAGACTCGATGACACATTTCTAACAGACAATTTTTTTGTTTTATTAAATCTAAAATAACCTGAATGCTTTTTAAACTGCATATCAGCTGGCAATTACTTTGGCTAATATAAAACTCTTCACAATAATTAACGTTCAATATAGGAAGTAGAACATTTGCATTGAAATTAAAATTTTGATTAACTAGGTACATGTTTTTCTAAACTAAGTCATTCCCTTTTGTTCAAGCTGTCTTTCAAAAGCATTTTATTAATTTTTTTTATTTTTTGTTACTATTTGTTCGCATGGGATGATATAATCCTAACATAGCAAAAATCATTTTAGATACATAAGTTACAATAATACCAAGGTCAATTCATTATGAACTTGATATACTTAAAAAAAATTCTTTCTTAAAACAGCAGTATATCTGCTTCTTAAATCTAGACCAACATGCATAACCCTGACCTTAAAATAAAGGTGTTCTATAGAGGAGTGCTATTTTAATAAACAATAAGTATGTTTGCATTAGTTTATAATATTATTTTTTCTCATATTATTAAGCTATTAACAGCTACGGAATGGTTATATTAATAAACTAGACCTATGTATGTACATATGCAGTGTGTTCCTCTTTGGGTGGACTGGAAAATTCTTTTTTTTGAATTAGTAGTACTCGACGAGATATACCTTCCTAATGGCAATGTTTTTTATGTTGTGTATCCATGGCCTACTATAATTAAAATAAAATGTTAAAAATCTAGAAACGCTATTAGGGATATTTTAACCGAACTAGTTTTTAGGAAATATGAATCGAGCATGCTTAAAAAACCTACATACCGAATTTAATATTAATACCTTTTACTTAATCAATTTTTATAAAAAAAATTGATAATTATCAGAATGTTCAGTTTAAACGGTAAAGAGGGTTTCATTTCATATAATCAATATGAAATACTACGGTTTATACAGGGTATTTAAAATTACACTCTGGTACCAAAATAAAGTTATCCATAGTATTACTGAGTATTGATTAGATGAAATGAACCCTTATTTTACGTTTTTTTAAACTAAAAAAAAAACATTCCGAATTTTTTTAAAATTATTTTTTTTCACAAAATTGTTTAAATCATAGAGCTATCAATACGAAATTCGGTGTTTAGGCTTTTCTAAGCATGTCCGAATCATATTTCCTAAAAACCATTTAGTGAAAAAAATTCCTAATAGCGTTTCTTGAATTTTAGCATTTAATTTTAATTATAGTAGGCCGTGGAAACAGTAAAATGAATTGTCATTCCGCAAGGTAGATCTCGTCGAGAAGAATTTTTTAATTCACCCAAACACAACTGAAGTACAGGGGTGTGTCTATTCAAAGTGAAACACACTGTACATATATTTCCTGCTGTACATATGAATGAACCTTGTTTATTATTAAAAACAAAATGTCTTATTTTATTTAATCTTTCATAATAAAATTTACTTTAATTCCAATTTGATTTCAAAACCACGTCAATTTAGAATGCCAAAATTTAAATAAACTACCAAATACGAGTCATACTTTTTATGAAAACACTTTTAGACCTGCCTTGCTTCGCTTCCGGCTGTGGACGGGTCGCATCAATTTAAACATTATTCTAGACAAAATAATACAGATTTATTGGGGTCAAAAATAAAATAAGGTTTAGTGTTATATCCCCAAAAAAAACAACTTTGCAGCTACGGACACGTGTTTCGGAGTTATTGCCCCTCATCAGCGTAGCGTAGCTAAAGAATTGGATCTAGGATGGGATAGATCAGGAACAAGAACTAAAATAAAGCTGGAAAGTACAGTACACAGTACTCAATTCGTGCCTTCATGTTCCCATGTGCCACAATTGGGGCCTCAATGATCACGTGTCCGTAACTGCATAGTTGTTTTTTTGGGGATATGGTCTTATATTATTCTAGACTGCCATTTTCATTGACCAATTCACTTTCAGTCAATAATTCGAATATTTGCTCAAATACTGACTGCTCAGTGTACGATCTTCAGATGATTTACAACTCCAAGAAAGTGCTTATTGTTTTTCTATTACAAAGATGTAGTTTATACTGATTGTTAGTTTATCTAGTACCACAGAAAAGATTCTTCAATGTCATTCGCTTCTACAACACCAATACAATGAAGAAAATTGAAAAGCATTCAACAGTAATAGGATTTCATAATACTTGTTTTTGCGTAAAGAAAATTTTAATTATTGCATCACATACTTTCGAAATTACTGTACAGCTGTATTTCCGAAGTGGTAAATGACATCAGTGGTCTTAGCTAAGAACTGAGAACAAGAAACGCTTTTGTAATTTTGTAATCACTTTCTTTTTATCTTAACGGTCCAATAACGGCTAATAACCTCCTATAAAATTTGCATTTTGATTAATTTAGTGTTAAAGATTCATATTCACAATTAATTAATTTTAATAAGCCAACAATAATATAGCTAATAATAGGTTATGTTTCTTACTGCAACAACACGATATTTCACATCTTATTAACAATATAAACAGTAGCAGAAATATTTGCATAAATAATTCCTGTAAAATCGAAAATGGGAAAGTGTAAGAACAAAAAAAAGGGGAGATTGAAGGCTCAAATTCTACCACTTACGAATATAATGATGACCTCATTAGGGACTAAAGATTAAAACTTTATATACAAGGATGATCACGAGTATGCAATGAATACATACATATGCAGAATGGTTAGAAGATAGTATCCAGTGTCTCCCAAATTGAGGGTGGATGTGTATCACTTATTAACAGAACGATGGTTATATGGGGACAATTTTGCAGATTTTTATGGCCACTTCGAATCTGTTTTCAAATTTTATGTAGCAGCCTTAGTTCTTAAGTAATTTTCAAAAAACCGTTTCCTGCATAACTTCTTAATAATTATTTATACAGATTGGACACTTGCACGTTATTAGAATAATTTTTGAACATACATATAACAGTGATAGCAAAATTTTTCTATCATCACGGAGAGGCCCACTAACTTTCGTTTTCCTTATGGGCCCCATCTTGGATTTTTCATTGATTAAATAGGTTTTCAAAGATGTAATATCACAAGATCAAAAAATTCAATGATGAGGCGGCAACAATAATTAGAAAAATAGATTTTTCAACAAATAGGCTATGAACAGAGTAGGCACTTGTTCATAAAATTTAACCATGTAAGAATTCAATTGAACAAGAAATGAAGCATTTTTTCATGGAAAACTATGAAATAAGCAAATTTTAGAAATCAGTTTTGCGAAGAGAAGCCACTAATTACTATTGTAATAGAAATAAATAAACAGAAACTTTTAATTCCTAATGATTCGACAGAACGAGAAAGTATTGAAATTAAAAATTAGATAAGTGGCTCAACATGCCTCCATTTTCTTGAACACACTTTTCGTATCTTTTAGTACAAAAAAAAGTTACCCTTGATATAGTATTGCAGGTAAACGAAGCATTTAATAATCTTTCCTCCAGTAGTTCGTGGTTTTCTCTCTTTATATTAGTTTTTGTTCCTGATCTGTTACATACATACAACTCCTTAGCTACGCTACACCGATGATGAGCGATAACTCGCAAACACGTGTCCGTAGCTTCGTTGTTTTTTATTTTTTTGGGGATATGGCACTAAACCTTCTTTATTTTGTGTTTCGATCCCAGTAGCTCTATCTTTATTTTGTTTGTATGTGCCAGGTGGAAACGGGCAGTGCACATAGAGCTTTATGTGTCGACTGAGCTCATCGAGGTCCGAAAAGTGGCACATGGGAACATGAATGCACTAATTAAGTACTGTGTTCTTGTTAGTTCTTGTTCCTCATATATCCTATCCTAGATCCAATTCCTTAGCTACACCATGCCGATAAATAGCAATAACTTCGAAACACGTCTCCGTATCTGCGTAGTTTTTTTTTGGATATGATAGAAAACCTTCTGTATTTTGCTTTTGAACCCCAATAGATCTATCTTTATTTCAAAATAATATTATTTGATCTGACGAAGCGCATATTTCAGGTGGAATAATTTAATGGGAATAATTATCGTTTTTGATCAGACGAAAATCAACATATTTCTATAAATTGAAATCAACAAAGAGAATTTGGACTTTTTTTATGTTCTTAAAGAAAAACAAACTATATTATTTCATCTTTCTTAACCTAACAACCGAAATTATTTGGAATATTTTAACAAATAGAAAATTTTATTTATGATCATTCATTGCCAGCAGAAAATAATATTTGATGCCAACAAGATGGTGCTCCAGCCCAAAAACCCTTAGAAAGTATCTTAATAATACATTTCAACAAAATTGTATTAGAGCTCATAGTTTACTTTTCCCCCCCGATCGGCAGACTTCACACCTTGAATTTATTTTTGTGGATTACCTAAAAAATTAAATATACAGGGTTGGGCAATAGTGCATCTGATTTCGATATGTCGAGCTCTATGATAGCTAGAAACTTGATTTAAAAGCATAAGACAAAAAAAATCTATAACCCGAAATTATTTTCGTACATACAGGGTGAGCCAAGATGATTCTACAGGGTCAACTAACATTTTTTTAAATGGAAGGCCATGTATATCAGAAAATTTTTTGAAACCTCTTTGTGGCCTCCTTTCACTCCTGTATTATTATTGACTCTCTTCCAACCACTTGGATATAATGATTTTTCTTGTTGATATTATGCCATTTACACGTGTATATTAAAAAAATTACTATTGTCACAATTATCAATTTTAAGAAAAAATATGTTAGTACCAATTATGAGACATCTGTGTGATGACACTCAGCTATTTTCACTTCCTAAAAATATATAGGATGGGCAAAAATAATTTTTAAATTTACAACTATTTGAACTGAAGTTTCTCAATTTTTTCCAATGGAACATCCTTTATATTTTTTGGATGATGTGATGTAAAATTGAAAAACGAACATTTTTTGTACGTACATCCCTATGGCTATTTGTAACCATTTTCGATTTACTGACCAATAACTGCAAAGTTCAGCAATAAAAATTAAAATATATATATTTTTTTGTAAATCAAGAGAAGGTATTATAAAAAGTGCTTCACATGTTGCCCATTTTGATCAACATATATTTCTATGCGTCTTTGGAATGAGGTTTTTACTGTTCATAAAATTGCATTTATTATCCTTTCCTTCAAATTTTGGATTGTTGTTGATGTGATATTTTTATGGGCATCATGTAACACGCTTATTATAATACCTTCTCTTAATTATTTGAAAAAAAACCCTAATTTTTAATTTTTATTGCTGAATTTTGCAGTTATTGTTCAATAAATTGAAAATGGTCACAAATTGCCATAGGATTGTACGTACAAAAAATTTTCGATTTTCAATTCTACATCACATCTTCCAAAAATATACAGGGTATTCCATTTGAAAAAATTGAGAAAATTCAGTTCAAAAAGTTAGAAATTTAAAAAATCCGTTTTGGTCACCCTGTATACTTTTATGAAGTGATAATGGCTGAGTGTGATCACGCAGATGTCTCATAACTGGTACTAACATATTTTTTCTTAAAATGGATAGTTGTGATATTCTGAAGATGATTAAAACTGAAGTTTTAATCATCTCCAGATGATGCCAACTTGGTTGGCGAAACGCGCGTCGAGTGCAGTATATAATGTTTTGGTGTTTCGTGGAAAACTATGTCAGTGTTATTAACAATGAAATGAAAATAAATGACCGTGCCCAGATCCAACCCAACATCCACGCGCCTATCTATTAAACTGGATTTTGGCAAACAATCATGCGATTTAGCTTTATATTGACACTAATCAATAAAGTTTCTTTCAACTAGACCATTTTTCTATTGTCAGCACTGGTGAAATATCAAGAAATAATTATGTGTTCTATATTCCCTTTATTTCTGGAGATTGTAATCGCTAATAAATTTAAAAATAATACATACTTTAAAAACCTTACAATTATTTAAGATTTTTAAAGAATAATAAAAAATCGTTTGATTTTTGAGAAACTAGAGTCGTAGTGGAAAATGAAAAAAATATGTAAGTAATGAATTATTTCATTTATCATTCATATGATAACTAGTATATTATAGTTTACTTCAAACTTATGTGCAACATAAAAACGTTAGCTTCTTTGACAGCGGTAAAGGGATCAAAGAAACCGATGTTTTTTATGTTACAAATAAGTTTGAAATAAACCGTACATGTTTATCCAAAAAAACTCTAAATGATCATTTAGTTATTATTACTAATTAAATTTAATAACACAACTTTAATTATGTAGACTCTAAATAACCTTAGAGTTTTTTGTTATATCGAGGAAAAAACAATTTCGAAATCCAAGCGATTTCGTTTTTAAAAAATTTTTAACTAAATAATACAAAAAAAAATTTAAAAATATTCAAAAATTTAGAATAATTAATTTGCACTCGAAATTGAAATGATCCAAATCTTGAGTTTGGTCTGAGAATATACCTCGAGTACCTGACCCAGGGTGAATACTACCTCATCTCCTGAATTTATTATTTAATATATTTTGAAACTTCTTGGGTTTTTGGTTAAAATTAACCTCCGTACCTACTAGGTGACCTCACTCTAACTTATTTAATTTTTATATTTTATCTGGTTTTTGCTGAAACGAATATATGCGCAACATTCTCCAGTACCTGGACCAGTGACCTCATCTTAATTACCTTATAACAATTTTTATACAATTTCAAATTTCAATATTAAAAAAAAAAAATTTTTCAAATAATTTTGAAAACTCAATTATTTTATTTATTTAAAAAAATACCACAAACTTATAATGAAAAATATTTAATACAAATTTCTTCTTATTCTCTTCTACAAATCCAATTCCAACAACTTCTAAACTAATTAGAACATTGAACTACACCACTAATGCTAGAAATATTACTATACGCTACCAAACTACCCAAAAACTCCATAAAATAATAATATTAAATAAATAATTTAAGTAAATACATAAAAAATATCTCAAAGATTATAGTGTCCACCCTGAGCTCCAGGTACCTCGGAGAACGTTGCCGCTGTGCTATTCGTGTTCAGCGACCCCGAAAACCCCCCGAGTAACGAATTTCAACTAAATATATTAAAAATTCACAAGAAGTTCGAGGAGATGAGGTCCACCCTGGGCTCCAGGTACCTCGGAGGTCATTGCCACCATGATATTCGTGTTCAGCGATCTCGAAAACCCCCCGAGTAATGAGTTTCAACTAAATATATTACAAATTCACGTGAAATTCCAGGAGATGAGGTAGATAGTATCCACCCTGGGCTCCAGGTACCTCGGAGGCCGTTGCCGCCATAATATTCGTGTTCAGCGACCCCGAAAACCCACGAGTAACAAATTTGGACTCATTTCAATCAATTTTTACCGAGTTGCAAATTAATTATTCTAAATGCACTTTGAACAATGCATTTTTACAATGCAAATATGCAATTTTTCATTTGCTATTCATCAGATTAGTTCACAAAATTTCCTGATGCTCTCACGAATCAAATGCAAAAAACCGCATTAAAATCCGTCTTGCTGCGGAAATTTCGGAGGTTGAGCCGTTTTTAGTGCTTTATTTCCTCGTCTAGTAATACGATGCTGCGCTCAGTCAAATGCCCTGTCTTGCCAGTATTGGCTGTGGAAGTAGTGGCGTATTGGATTGAAGTTCGCGAAAGAATTTTTTTTGTTACGCCATATCTAAAATGACATTTATTGGACAGTTTCAATGAATCAAAACAATGTCATTATTGGCAAGTGAGAAACAAAGAAAAATGTTTGAAATACAGAAATTTTATTTCACTGTGTGAAATAAAACTTAATAGTCAACAGACAACAAATTAAAGTTCTTACATCAAACATTTATTAATTATTAACAAATTTTATGAACAATTTTATTCATAATTTAACGAAAATTTAAATGAATAGTACTGTTACTAACATTATTTATATTTATTCCTGGAATTATAGGTTCAGATGTGCAAAAAATATTTGATTCATTTATATTAATATGGTGGTTGGTCTGATTTTCACAAATGACTACATCGGCAGGCATAGTAATTTCTGTAGTAGGTATTGTTTGAAAATATCTATTTTGAAATTTCCTTTTTGTTCTGGATGCTCGATGGATCTTCTATATATCCCTCAGCAGCTGTTGAGGATTTCCATCCCCCATGACGTTTTAAGGTAATAATGTCAGCTTCAGAACCACCTAATATGCTGAAGATCTCCTAAAGCTGCGACCCGCATATTGCTCAGGATTAGGTATGTTAAGGTATTTAGCTATAATACTTGGTAATTTTGAAACTCGTTGGACCGTACATTTTTCTCTTCGATATTGAGGAAAAACCCTTTTGTGATTCAGATGAGTAAGGCGAATAGCTGCATATTTATCATAAATATTTAGTGGATTTATTCCATGAACTGTCTCACCAATTACCGTAAGTTCTTTCAATGTGGGTCTTCGAATCAGGTACTTTAACAACCAGCATTCAGTCTTTTCTCACAATGTCATCAATGATCATATTGTAGAGTTTCTCTCGACGACAAGCACCAGCCAAGCCTATTATTAATACAACTTTTAACATTAAAAACTTTTCATCTGGTGCTTCTAGTAAAAAACGTTCGACACCTGCTCTGTCAAAAACTTTAGATTTTTTAACCCTATACCCAGTGGATTGTCTTTTCAAAAAAGTTTTTACTTTTTGATAATTGGATACATCTACATTATTCTTTACATTCAAAACTGCTTTAAGCACCGAAAACTTGGACCAGAGACTTGAACATTTTAAAATTTTTGCTTTTTCAGATAGATAAGTCAAAAGAATAGACTCAGATATATGACTCATAGTTTTCTGCTTACACCAGCTCTGGTAATAAATCTAAAGTTACAACAATTGCTTGCTCCCTGATTTCAGGAGGAGTACCAGGAATAAAATCTTCCTCACTATTACTCATTTTGTTCCAAATAATAATTATTGTAAAAAAGAATGTGTAAATGCGACATTTAAATCGTTCAATATTTAGTTTTATTATTGGTTTCTATGGAAACAGCAATAGAATTTAGTCATTACGACAAGGTGACTTTGTCAATTTGCCGAATTTTTACAAAATTATACTGTTTTCTAATTTCAAATGGCGATACAAAAAATTTTGTATATAACTCGAGACTAAAATGTGTTTTTTTTTACTCGTGTGGTTTATAACACTCGCCTTCGGCTCGTACTATAAACGCCCCACTTGTAAAAAAAACACCATTTTAGCCACTTGTTACATAAAATACTATTGGTGTTCTAGAGCCTTTAAAAACACTGCATAAAAATCTGGCTGAGAGAATAATGCAAATGCTACTTCACGGTTTACATCAGGTATGTGTAAGATTTTTACAGGATAGTCGAATGTCTGTGCAACAACATAATTATTAAACGTTCTATGTTATTAAACGAAATTTTGTTTAAAATCGAACTAATCGTTTTAGATATATAGAAGGTTTTTTAAATTACATGATTAATGAAAATGCATAAACAAATTATTTTTTATATGATTCCATACAAATTTATGTAAAGTAAACAAATTCGCATGACATAAACATGCATTTCTTATTAAAATTCTTGCAGACAGTACTGGAATAACTCACCGACATCCAAACCATAGATATCAATGGAATAAAAAAAATTCTAATTAGGTAAAAATATAAAGAATACCTATTCCATATTATAAATCATAGGTTGTGTATATCTGAAAAAAATGCATATCAAATGAAAGTTGTAGAGAATTTTATGATTTTCTATATGGTGACTCTTTGAATATACAAGACGTTCCATAAAGTCGGGACGTAGCAAACTTGCATTTTTTAAAATAGATGCAGGGTGTTAAATAATCAAATTTTATAACTTTAATAATATCTTGTGTTTTGTCTGTTAAAACATCCTGCCGTAGTAAAGATGGATTCATTCAAAAATTTTATGAAACATCCTGTATATTCAAAGAGGTCACCATAAAGACAATTATAAAATTTTTACCTGAAAATTTTTAAATAAAAAATTTACAGGGGGAATTAATTCTCATTTGGTACCCTTGTACAGTCACAAAAATTTGCAAAATGTCATTTTGCAGGTAATGCCTTAAACAAAAAATTAAATTAGGTCACATCATAATATTTAAAGCAAATTTATATCTTGCAACCTGAAATTTATCTGGTGGTTACATGAGATTTGTTTGTTTTGTGAAGGTGTCGCTGGTTTTAGCGGAAGGAAGTTTTTCGAAGTGTAATCGATACTTTACTATACCTCTTTATTTTATTGTTACTTTCTTATACCTAATATAAGGAAGTATAATAATCGTGAATTTTTTCGACCTCGAGATTTTGATTGATAACGTTTTGAACCCTCCTGAATCCAGTGTGTTTGGATGTGTGTGTGTGTGTATGTGTGTATTCGCAATAACTCAAACGATATTACTAGGATGCTTCCAAAATTTGGCAGTTAAGATTGTCAACAACATTTTAGGTGACACATTAAATTTGGTGAATGTGGTACTTCCAGCAGAGTCATAATGAATGAAAGAAGAAAAAAGGTACAATTTCGGGAAAGAAAAAATAAATTTTTTTATTGCATTTCTGGACGAATCTCGACGAATTATAATGAAAAAAAATATAACTTTATGGAAAAAATCTGTCTGCATGTCTACAGACATGCGGTAGCAGCTACAGTTTTTGAAATAAAGCTTTCAAATTTGGTACCCATCTTCAAAAGGCCAAAGACAATGATAAATTCGATGATGAGCAAAATTGACCAGCTAAAAGGAGGTACACGGGGCCCAAACTTTTTTTATATTTGCCTTTACAAAAAAATGTATTCGTGATGAAAGATTATAAATCATGTCTACTATATCAAGCCAATAAAATATATTTTCCAAATACTTAAATAAAGCTGATGTAAAC
Organism: Rhamnusium bicolor; assembly: GCA_029963845.1. NCBI lineage: Eukaryota > Metazoa > Arthropoda > Insecta > Coleoptera > Cerambycidae > Rhamnusium > Rhamnusium bicolor. Next base: position 244,794 of record JANEYF010003663.1, on the reverse strand, counting down.
TGAAGTTTTTTACACATTTGACCTCATAAAATGGGGTTAGGATAACTTTAGCAGTTTGACATTTGAAATGTCTAATTTAGTTACAAAAATGTCAATGTCAATAAAAAGAAATTATTAAAATATATGACATGAATTATATTGACGGTATCAAATGAAGCTGATAATTAATAGTTGATTGATTCGACCCTTACTTGATGAAAATCCATTTTAACATCGAACTGAATAAAACTTCACGTTTTAAGATTTTCACAAAAATTTTTATATTCATATATTTACAAAATATATATAAACATGACAATTGTTTCGCCAACACAGTGGCTTCGTCAGATGTGAGTTCTAGACTAGCTATTACAATTATGAGTAGGGTGTATAAATAAGCTTGATGACATAGTAAAATTGCATCCTAAATAAATCACAATAAAAATAGAATTATAAACTTGTAAATATTAAATATAAACGGATCATTCACATTTAAAAATATAAAATATATATATAATAAAGGAAAAAAATGTATTGTTCTATAGTTCTTTTTTAAGCTCGTAAATTGCCAAAGGATAAGGGTCAAGTTTTTACTAAAAACCTAAAAATGTCTATTGATAATATTTGTGCATTGAAATTGACTATAAAAGAGCGTAACAAATTGTAGGAATTTAGAAAGTATAAAGATTTTAAAAATAATTAAATATGTGTATGTAAAATAAACTTTTTTCAATATTAAAACATGTTCAATAATGGTGAGGAGTTTGTTTCCAGTTGGTCATTTAGAATTATTTCTGAATCTTTTAGCTTATTGATTTCCAAGGATTCTAGTAGTGTTAATTTTAATCCTTTATTTTCGGAGTGCAAAATCTCGAAGTTTTCATCAAAACTATGGTTTTCTTCTAGGAGATGATTTGCATAAGTAGAATCTTCTCTTCTGTTTCTAAAACTTCTTTTGTGTTCTGATATTCTTTTCTTGAAGCATCTTCCGGTTTGTCCAATATATACTTTCGGGCAGGTACCACATTTTAGCTTATAGATTCCAGATTTATTTTCTTTATTAGTTTTATCTTTATTGTTTTTAATTAATTTACCAAGGGTATTATTCGTTTTATAAGCAATATCAAAATTTTGTTTCTTTAAATTTTTAGCGACTTTTTCTGTAGGGGTCCCAATATATGTAAGGGATTTGAAATTTGTTTTCTTAGTTGAAACAATAGGATAAACTAGTTGTATAGCTTTTTGGTAAGTTTTTTTTAGCCAGAATGTTATCAATCATTGATGGGTTATAACCATTGTTTTTTGCGATTTGTTTTAAAATTTTTAATTCTTTTTCAAAATTTTCCTGAGAAAGAGGGATATTGATTAATCTGTGTATCATGCTTTTATATGCGGCTTGTTTGTGTTTTAAAGGGTGTGTAGAAGAGTTGTGTATTGTAGTGTCGGTATGAGAACTTTTATGGTATATGGAAAAATCATGTCTATTGTTAATTTTTGATATAGTTAGATCTAAAAAGTTGATAGAATTTTGTTGTTCTATTTCTATTGTAAATTTTATGTTTGGGTGTAAATTGTTAATAAATTCTAAAAAATGATTTAATTGTCTGGTAGTTCCTGTGAAGCAGGTGATGATATCATCTACGTATCTGTACCAGTATATAAAATCCTTAATTAATTTGTTATTGTGGATTTGTTTTTCTAGGTAATCCATAAATATTTCGCCTAGAATAATTATTTTTAAAATCTTTATACTTTCTAAATTCCTACAATTTGTTACGCTCTTTTATAGTCAATTTCAATGCACAAATATTATCAATAGACATTTTTAGGTTTTTAGTAAAAACTTGACCCTTATCCTTTGGCAATTTACGAGCTTAAAAAGAACTATAGAACAATACATTTTTTTTCCTTTATTATATATATATTTTATATTTTTAAATGTGAATGATCCGTTTATATTTAATATTTACAAGTTTACAATTCTATTTTTATTGTGATTTATTTAGGATGCAATTTTACTATGTCATCAAGCTTATTTATACACCCTACTCATAATTGTAATAGCTAGTCTAGTACTCACATCTGACGAAGCCACTGTGTTGGCGAAACAATTGTCATGTTTATATATATTTTGTAAATATATGAATATAAAAATTTTTGTGAAAATCTTAAAACGTGAAATTTTATTCAGTTCGATGTTAAAATGGATTTTCATCAAGTAAGGGTCGAATCAATCAACTATTTAAAAGAAGCTACAACGAGCTTTCTGACCCTATGGTACTTTAAACTACTATTACGATGCAAAACTACTACACAAAATATATGGTTTTTCAATGAGTGTTCCAAAAATAATGTGTTCCCAAAATATATCCAACTTAAAACAAACAATCGAAGTAAAACAGCAAATAAAGGACGTCGCTTTGGAATGAAACAATGGTTAAAAGAAGACAGAAAACAACAATACAAGAAAAGAGATGTCTTAAATATTTATTTGAAGGTAATACACACTGAATTGGCTTATAGATTAAATAAAATAGAATTTGACATATTTGATATGGACGTTAGACTTAAAGTTCAACAAATAATACATAAAAATTTTTTAAAACAAAGAAATAAACTATCCTCATTAATTTCTCAAAATAAAATAGAGGTAGATTATGGCGAGAATATATCAAATCATGTTTTTCACGATAGATTTTATAATTTAACAAATACACCTTTTACACCTAACGAAACAAAGTTACTGGAAAAAGGCTTTAATTATAACATTAAACCGCGAATCAATACAGAATCACTTGAATATTTGGGTATAGAAACGGAATTAGCATTAAAAAACAGTGTTAATTGTACACACAACAAATATTTAAACTCAAAAATAATAAAATCTCAAAATAATTTCAACAAACACAACAATATAGAAAATATTATTGCCAATACTATAAAGGAGAAATCCATTGAAAATAATATCATTTTTACTAGAGCAGACAAAGGAAAAACCATAATTGCATTGAATAAAGAGGATTATGTAAAGAAAACAAGAGACTTTTTAGATTCTTCTAATTATAAAAAAAGTAAAATCGGACCCCACTGATAAATACCAAAAAGAAATTAAGCAAGCAATAGATAATAGCCCAGGGATTATAAACCCTAACAATAAATACAAATTATCAATAATGAACCCTCAACCCACCAAACTTTATTCCCTTATAAAATTACATAAACACAATTTTCCTATTCGACCAGTAGCTTCTTTCTGTACAGCACCCTCAACTAAACTTTCAGCTTTGTTAATAAATGTAATAAAAGATACTTGTAAGTTTAATCCAAACCACAGTATAAAAAACTCTTATGAATTAATTAAAAAAATTAAAACTATTAAATTACCAGATAATTCAAAATTCATCTCCTTTGATGTGCAAAACTTATTTCCCAGTATACCCATAAAGGATACTATTCAAGTTATAGAAAATTTATTAGACAAAAATAACACGAATCCTGTCAAAAAAGCCGAAATCTTAAATCTGTTGTCCATATGTTTAACCCAAAATTATGTCCAATTTAATAACGATATATATAAAGGTAGTGATGGTTTAATAATGGGAAATCCACTAAGTCCGATTTTAGCGAAATATTTATGGATTACCTAGAAAAACAAATCCACAATAACAAATTAATTAAGGATTTTATATACTGGTACAGATACATAGATGATATCATCACCTGCTTCACAGGAACTACCAGACAATTAAATAATTTTTTAGAATTTATTAACAATTTACACCCAAACATAAAATTTACAATAGAAATAGAACAACAAAATTCTATCAACTTTTTAGATCTAACTATATCAAAAATTAACAATAGACATGATTTTTCCATATACTATAAAAGTTCTCATACCGACACTACAATACACAACTCTTCTACACACCCTTTAAAACACAAACAAGCCGCATATAAAAGCATGATACACAGATTAATCAATATCCCTCTTTCTCAGGAAAATTTTGAAAAAGAATTAAAAATTATAAAACAAATCGCAAAAAACAATGGTTATAACCCATCAATGATTGATAATATTCTGGCTAAAAAAAACTTACCAAAAAGCTATACAACTAGTTTATCCTATTGTTTCAACTAAGAAAACAAATTTCAAATCCCTTACATATATTGGGACCCCTACAGAAAAAGTCGCTAAAAATTTAAAGAAACAAAATTTTGATATTGCTTATAAAACGAATAATATCCTTGGTAAATTAATTAAAAACAATAAAGATAAAACTAATAAAGAAAATAAATCTGGAATCTATAAGCTAAAATGTGGTACCTGCCCGAAAGTATATATTGGACAAACCGGAAGATGCTTCAAGAAAAGAATATCAGAACACAAAAGAAGTTTTAGAAACAGAAGAGAAGATTCTACTTATGCAAATCATCTCCTAGAAGAAAACCATAGTTTTGATGAAAACTTCGAGATTTTGCACTCCGAAAATAAAGGATTAAAATTAACACTACTAGAATCCTTGGAAATCAATAAGCTAAAAGATTCAGAAATAATTCTAAATGACCAACTGGAAACAAACTCCTCACCATTATTGAACATGTTTTAATATTGAAAAAAGTTTACTTTACATACACATATTTAATTATTTTTAAAATCTTTATACTTTCTGAATTCCTACAATTTGTTACGGTTTTTTATAGTCAATTTCAATGCACAAATATTATCAATAGACATTTTTAGGTTTTTAGTAAAAACTTGACCCTTATCCTTTGGCAATTTACGAGCTTAAAAAGAACTATAGAACAATACATTTTTTTCCTTTATTATAATATATATATTTTATATTTTTAAATATGAATGATCCGTTTATATTTAATATTTACAAGTTTACAATTCTATTTTTATTGTGATTTATTTAGGATGCAATTTTACTATGTCATCAAGCTTATTTATATACCCTACTCATAATTGTAATAGCTAGTCTAGTACTCACATCTGACGAAGCCACTGTGTTGGCGAAACAATTGTCATGTTTATATATATTTTGTAAATATATGAATATAAAAATTTTTGTGAAAATCTTAAAACGTGAAGTTTTATTCAGTTCGCTTATAATTTATTATTTAAAAATTTTAATGAACCATTTCAAGGTACGCTATTGAAATTTAATTGAGGTATGTGAAGAATTAAATGGAATGATTTTTTTTTACATCAGAATGATATATATACTGGTATAAGAAAGTTATGTGCTGGCCACATCAGATATTTTGCTATATTATTTGTGAAGACGTATGCGACAGATATTATTACACCAAGTATTTAATTATGAGGGTGGTGCGTGCAGGGTTTAATGGCAAAAATCAAAAGTCAGCCCCTTCAGAAATAAATATTTTCGCAACACCTATAGAATCTCTGAGGAATCGTAGATTAGTCTAGAATAAGATTTATTGTTATAATAAAAAATAAACAAAATTCAAACTCACCTCACGATTATTTTAATTTGTGGCGGAGGTGCCTAGTAAATCATAATAACAATATGTTGCATATTTATAAGCTCTTACCTTTGCTGTATCGTTAATTATAATTACATTAATTATCCATACAATAAACAACGTGTGAATATTCTTAATTTTTATGCACAACATAGCTGCAGTTCCCTGGCGAATCTGAGGCATTGACATTTCTGAAAACAATTACTAAATCTAGATTATGGGGAAAGATGATTATGCTTATTATAATTCATATTCATACGGTTTTTTGTGTGAATGTTTCTATATTGTGGTAATTGTTATAGCTAAATTGTTATTTCTGATAAATAATTAGTGACTCGTGTTAATAACCCTTACCGCACATTTTATATTAAAATGAATTCAAATGCAATTAATTATTAAAAAATGACGCGCTGAATAAATAGTGTTGAACCGATTAAGCGACCTAAGGACGGTAAACATTATGCTGATTGTCAATTTACTTAATGCTAGACAATTGGATAAAATAATAAAAATGTGTTTTTTTTTTCCTCCTAAAAAGAGTGATTTCACTGGTAAACGAAATTTTCATCCACGCCACGCAACTCCTCCATGTATATTTTGTTCCATTTTGATAATAAGAATTGCCTCAGCGATCCAAACATTTATGGGCTCTGGCCTCTAATATCGACCATATATATGGATTAGTCCATCAGAGATCAGGCGAGTACGATGGTCATTCTGCAGCGTTGATAAAGTTCGGAAAATAGTTCATGCACCACTAAAATATTTCTCGCCTTATAAAAGACTGGGCAGAGTCCTGTTCAAAGCATCTTGATTTTCGAAGTGATTTTTGAGACCAAGGAAGAACCACAAATTCCAAAATGTCTCGCTAATAAATTTCTTTGTTGAGTTTGACCACTTGATCCATGAAAACGGAAAGTGTTTTGACTGTAGCACAAATCCAGCCCAAATAATGAGAGGTTGATGTTTTGACGGGAGTTTCTACTGGCCAACTTCTATCGTTTTGGTGAGTGTACGATTGATACACTGTAAAAAACTTCTCGTCGGTGAAGAGGATTTCTTTCCAGTTACCAGCAGCGTGCAGTTTCCAGTTCACGCCATTTTACACTCGTCTTTCTTCGTCAAAAGTTTGGCTTTTTGGAGCTTTTAGGACTTGAATTCAAGGTATTTTTTGCATTCGACACGTGGATTTACCTCTTATTCTGATCTAGCCGGCGATATTTCTCATTGACATTTTCAAATTGTGCTGTATCCATTGTCTGAAGATGATTTTTTTGATTCGCAGAGTTTAGGATAGTGCCAATTTTCACGTTGATAGATTTACCAGTGCAGTACTTACTGGGTGTATTTTCTTTAAGAAATAATGACACGCCAATGTCTTAACGACAATATTCCATCATTTTTGGAATCTTCGAATATTTTAAGAAGAAAAACTATTCTTCAATTTGTTTCCCAGGTTGCATGGTATTCGAGTAAAACTGAAGTTATCTTGGGAACATCAATGTTCATTGCAATTATTTAATCTCCAACAAAATTTCAAGAATATTAGGTGGCTTTGGCTACAAAATATTTAGGTTGTCAATCATTTGACAGAATTCAACAGTGGTGTTTCGTTGTTTGTTTTAATAATTTTAAAAACCTCGGCAATTTTTGTAACTTATTTAGGTATTGCGTTAATATTTAAAATGCCATTTAGATTTACCAATGAAGAGTATGGAAATATTCATTACGTGTATAGATTATGCGACAGAAATTCTGTTGAAGCTGCAGTAGAATACCGTAGGCGATTCCCGAATACAAGACATCAACATCCAGGCGTTTTGCGGAGAGTACATGCGGAGATTTTGGGAGAAAATGGACTGGCAAGAAGACAGGAGCAAAACAGAAATTTAAATTATGTTGTGAGGAACAGAAACAGGACGATTCCTCGAATGTTTCGTAGGGACCCATCTATGAGTATTCCAAGAGCCTTAAGAATTCTTCGCATTCCTGTTACTTTTGTATGGAAAACTTTATGAAAAGACCAGCGACATGCATACCATTTGCAGCCTGTTCAAGGTTTACATCCAGGTGATAGTGAACACCGTTTAAATTTTTGTCTTTTCATGTTGTATTCTATGAGAAATAATCAAAATTTTTTGAAGAAAATATTGTGGACTGATGAATCCTGCTGCGCCAGAAGAGAAATGGTTAATTTTCACAACCTGCATGTTTAGGACCACGAAAATCCACATAGAATCAGGTAAAAAATTTCCAGAATGAGTTCAGCGTAAATGTATGGCTCGGTTTATGGGGAAACAATATTACTGACCCCTGTTTTCTACCTCCCAGATTAATATCAGCATTATTTCTGGTATTTGCTGAAGCAACACATGGAGATATGCAGTATTGTTTTGACTTGGTTCAAGGCGAATTGCTTGCTTTCAGCTTGACGGTTGTCCGGCTCATTACGGACGAATAGTTCGAGAATGGCTTAACATAACTTATCGAAATCAATGGATCGGACGTGGCGGACCAGCTTCATGGCCGCCCCGTTCCCCAGATCTCACTCCTCTCGATTTTTTTTGCTTGAAATTTTACAAAAGTTAAAGTTTATTCTACCCCAGTTGGCCACAGGGAAGAATTAATTGAGAGAATAGAAACCGCCTGTAATGAAATAATAATAATAATAATAACACCACATGAAATTACAACCCCCTTTATCCCTGAAGGTCTGGAATGACCTGGTGTGAGAGATTGCTACACATTTAGAGACAATGGACACACACAATATCCGAGTATACTACGATTAATCTCACAGAATAATCCCAGTTCCTCGACCGGGAATCGAACCCAGGACCCCGAAGTTACGAGGCAAGTACGTTACCTCTAGACCACGGAGCCGCCGAAATAATTATTAAGAGTTCAGTAGTCCATTATAAAGCGATGTCGAGTTTGTATTCAAGAAAATGGATCCCACTTTGAACATCTTCTTTGGCTTAGAAACTAGCTATTTGATTTATGTTTTGTCTAGTTAAAATATGTTTTATTTTCAAATTTTAATTTTTTGTGTTATCTTAAGTTCTCTTTAATAGATGATTAAGAATGACCTTATTTAGTATTGTAGTGTATAGGGTGGGCCAAATTCGACTATTTTACTCTAGTTTCGTATCGAGTTTCGGCCATTTTAATTTCATCCAAAGAAAGGACCCTCTAATACCGTTTATTGTAGCAGATACAGCAAAGCTATTATATTTTACTCGAAAACCGTGCAACCTAGGGCAAAAATTAAAGAATACTTTTTTTTCTTAAAATATCTGGGAATTCCAAAAATGGTGTAATATTGCCTTTAAGACATTGGTGCGTCAGTATTTTTTTAAGAAAATAGTAAAATGTACCCAGTAAGTAGGCCACTGGTGAATCTATCAACGTGCAAATTGGGACATTTGTAGAAAGCAATTCAACAAATATTTCCTCCACACAAAAAATTATTCTTTCTTTCCATTTAGAAGATAATCGAAAAAGACGATTTTTTTTAGAAACTTCAATATCCTGTATCTCGAAAACGAAGGGGTTTGAAAAGTATGTTCATTGAGAATATTTTGCATAAAATGACCTTCTCTATACGGTCTACTTCTGCTCATTAAAATGAAAGCACCCTGTATAGACAAGCAACATTACTTAAAAGTCAAATGTCAATTTCATTAATTCATTTACATGCAGATATAGTTTTTATATGTATACAATGTTTCAAATTATCTCCCTATTTCGTTAATATCCACGATTGCGAAATTATTTGAAAAATAATATAGAATTGCTTTTAGTAGATTAATTAGATAAATTTTAGCCAGCAGACAATGGCTATAGATAATAGAAAACTTTGTCTGGGTATTTTTCTGATCTAGTAAAGGCCTTTAACACCGTAAATAATAGGCTTTTGTTGGACAAACTTGAAATCGAAATTAGAGGAAATAGTCTATTTAAAAATTATTTAATATCAAGGAAATATAACGTAGGAACAAATAATGTATGTATTGACGAAATTGTAACCTGTAGTCTACCACAGTGTACAGTTTTAAGGCCTGTGCTATTGACTATATATTTAAGCGGTTTATTTACATTAGATTTCTCCGAAACTATAATTTCTTTTGCTGATGACAGTATTATATATATTGTATACTGGACATTTTTTTGGTTGGTGTAAGTGGACTGGTCGAAAGGGTCTTACTAGAACTTATTAAGTTCAATTGAAATTCAGGTCGGTGTGCAACACCTTGCAAATGCGTTCCAAACTAATTAGAATGATTTAAATTGTGCAGTTGTTGTGGAGATACGGAACAATGCAAACATATTTATCAAACGTTTGTATCTTTGGTTGAATGAAGAAAGTAATTCAATATTTACACATTAATGTTTTCTTTTTCATATTACATTGGTCCTCGTAAGATACATTTTTGCTGCAGGAAAAAATATCATTAAATTTTTAAAAATGTTCCTGGCATTTTTGAAAATGATCAGTGCATAAAGAACATAAAACACACCACATAAATTAGACAACCCCCAAACCAAAGCCGAAGCTGCACAGAGAGGGATTATACCGTTGAAAAAAACGCGGACACACTCAACCAAATCCTTCGAATTAGTCAAAAACGAAACCAGGATTTGAATCCGAGAGTCGATAGGCAGTAATCCAGTGGGGTTTTTCACTTACCGCTCTGGCCCACTGCGTTACTTTTTTACATTTATTTATAACCGCAATTATGGACAAACTGAATGAAAAATAGAGTAGTAACATACAGTGTGTCCGAAAAGTATGGAATAAATTCATTATTTCTTAAACCAAAAATATGTAGAAATAATCCTCGGACAAGTTGATTTTTAATTTCAACTGCACACTTTATCCTTTATTTTTTTGTTATGACGTCATCACTGTTTCCGTTATGACGTCATCGATATTTTTTTAAATGGAACCCATTATATATTTCTCCATTTTTGGATTCTGCTTCAACAGCTGATTCCAAATATTGATCACACTTAAGGTCTAAAATTGATAAATTAGAAGATACCACCATTGAAAAATACAAGTAAAAAAAGTAAAATAAACATTTTTTATTAATTTTGGAACTAGGCTAGTTTTTGTTTGTTTTTTGTTTTATCATTATCGTCTTTGACAATGAATTACTTAATAATACTTTACCCCAGTAGTGGTTTCTCAATAATTGTTGTCGATTTATTTTAATTTATAACATGAGTGTATCTGTAAAGCAGAGAATTGAAATTCTTACGATGATTGGGTATGATGATAGGATGGGAACTTAACAAGAAGTCTGTAATTTATTTAATATTAAATATCCAGAAAGACCCATAACTCAATTGACAGTGAGTAAAATTGAAAAAAAAGTTTAGAGAAACTGGTACGGTTGAAGATTTACCCACAATATCTCGCCCAGATCTTGACGAGGATACAAAATTAGATGTTTTACTGGCTATTAAAGAAAATCCACATACCAGCGTTCACCAGGTTAGTCGCGATTATGATGTTACTAAAACGTCAGTACATACAGTATTAAAATTACAAAAATGGCATCTCTTTAAGATTCAACTTGTGCAAGAACTAAGTGATAATGATCCAGGTGGGAAGATACAATTTTGTGAAGCAGTGATGAATATGTGCAATGGTGATCCTCTTCTGATAAAAAATATTATTTTCTCCGATGAATGGACTTTCAAATTAAATGGTGAAGTGAATCGTCAGAATTGTAGATACTGGGCAAGGGAAAACCCTCGATGGATGTGGGAGTAGCACACACATAGTTCACAAAAGGTAAATATGTGAGCGGGAATTGTAAGAAATAGAATCATTGGACCCTATTTTCTCGATGGAACTGTAAACGGACCAATATATTTCCAATTTTTAATGAGCCATCTTATCCCAACTTTATTAAATTTATTCCCCAGTAGAACTAATCCTGAAAATGTTGACGAACGCCTGTGGTATCAACAGGAAGGTGCATCTCCCCATTATGCAGTAGACGTTCGAAGGTGTCTTGACGAAATATTTCTGAACCGGTGAATTAGAACAGAAATTAACAAAATTTCTCAGGAAACTATAAACAAGGTTCAGCAACACTTTATTCATCATTTTGGGGTACTGTCAGCTATAAAAAGGAGTATAGTTCGAACATTTACTATAAATTGTTTTTACTATTAATTATTATTAATTAAAATGGCCGTATCTTTCAACTTATCAATTTAAGTCCATAAGTGTGATACATTTCTGGAATCAGCTGTTGATTCAGAATCAAAAAATGGAGAAATATACAGGGTGTTCTATTTAAAAAATTTATCGATAACGTCATAACGGAGACAGTAATAACGTCATATCAGAAAATAAAGAATAAGGTGCGCAATTGAAAATAAAAATCGGTTTTTCTGAGAACTTTCTCTAAATATTTTTGGTTTAAGAAATAATGAATTGATTCCATACTTTATGGACCCACTGTATATTATTGTCTATTGTCTAAAGATTACGCGTTCGTTATTTATTTGTTTTCTGCTTAATCACATGTTGAGGTTTTTTTGAGGTTTTCAAAAATGATCTTAAATTAATATTTCTTAGTAAAAGATACCATTAAATATTTTTAATTTTTGGTAGATGTACTTAAATATGAATACATTTTAATAATACATTTCATTATTATTGAAAAATCACACATTGATAATTATTGAAAAATGGGAAAATGAAAATTTTTGTTATAACATATAAAAGGGTCTCTTAAGTGCTTACCCAAAATTTTTAATAATTACTTCTTATAGCAGCCGAGTTACAAGCCCAGAAGTCTTAGATGGACCAACAGGTAAATATAAGTACATTATTTTTAGTAGTTTTCTTTAAAAAATAATCGCTTAATTTTCTAGCCTCACTAATTTAAAACAGTATATTAAATGTATTATTATTTAAGAGTTTTTCCCAATTTTATGCAAATAATAAGTTTTTAATTTTTTATACGTTTTATAAATCAATGAGGATGTTTCGAGACACCCTGTATATGAATTTCAAGGATTGGCATAATTAACACGTGATCATATGTTTTTTGTTTAATGTGTGCAGTTTTAAACAAATGATCATATTTTAGTACAAATTAATTATTATTTTCTTTATTAAATAATTTGCTCTCTGCCAGTAGTAGTAGCTACTTATTTTACTAGGCAAGTAGGCCACAATGGGCCCTTTTTACCTAGGGACCTACAGTTTAGCGTGGACTCCGAACCACGGTCTTCGACTGTCAACTAACCCACCGCCTGGGCCTGCCCGCCTGCACCGCTAGCCGAGTGGCAAACCTCCTCAGTAGGTCTCTTCGACCCTCCACCCGGGCTTACCTCTCCGCCTGCATCAGGCTAGCGGCCTTCCCGGGATTGTCTGTTGACAGCCTACCGACTGTTAGATGAGCTATCGTTTATCCATCCAATTGTCGGACTCGATCAGTGCTGCTTAACTTCACTGATCGAATGTCGGAAATTAAACGGATGTTCATACCTCATCCCCCCTGCTCTCTGCCATCTTTTCGAAGTGGCAAGTAAGGTCGTATTAAGGACATGTTTCTAATGAGAAATGCAGGAGTCGCCACATATTTTCAAAAAAATTCATACGACATTCCCATTCGGTCCAAAAATGGCAGAAAAATAATAATAGCTAAGACTGATAAGATATGTTAGAAATATTAATATTTCACCTCATAATACTTAATTATTTCAAAATGGACCGTACTATACTTAATTCGGTAAATTCTTCCAAAAAGAATTTAAAAAAAGGGGTGGATGTAATCTATCCAAACAAGAGTAAATTAAAAATATTTAATGATTGATTGAAAACAAGCACTACCGCTCTTAACGATTGACAACGGACACTATATGAGCACGGTATTCTACACACTTTTTTTATTTTTCTTTAAAACTCATAATGCTAATAATTTTTACTGTAGTATTATTCATTTTACAAATTATCTTGTCAGCTGTACTCTATCCAATCAACGTTTTATAATATTTACGGCAATTATATTCTTATATTTTTTATATGACCGGAGGACATTTTCGAGTATTATTTTTATTTCGTTCAAGTTAATTATTATTACACTGCAATATATTTCCTGCCACGAACACGTTCCAGTAATTAGAGATATTTTCATTACAATTATTAATATAATTGTTATAAATTCAATGAAAAACAATATATTATCTTATATGGTATAAACAACTGCAATTATTTTTGTCAGCGGTTTAATCGTTAAAGCTATTATTTAAAAAAAAAAAACAGCAACAAAATATAAGCTTATAGGGATTATACAGGGTATTTCAAAGTCGAGGACCGAGGTTCACCACTGATACCTATCTTATTTAAAGAAAGAGAGAGCATTAATTTAACACTTTCTGACTTTAAAAATGCAGTAATCCCTTAGATTGATAATATAAAGATAAGTAACACCCATAAGAGATACTCTGATCTTCATGACCGATACATAAACAACAATTTGCATGTTTACATATCAACGTATCCAAAACAAATCAGGGGCGGCTCCAAGGTTCAGCGTTTATTTTAATGCTTTTGTATAACCCAAAACTTAATAAGTATACAAAATTTTTTTGCTTGAGGAATGTATTTTTTCAATGCTATTCTGCTGTTACTATTTTAATCTCTGTTGTTTTTAAGTGATATTAAAGTTTAGTGTTATTGGGTACTGATTAATAATCGATTTTTAGTTATTTATAAAAACTTATTTAGTGAATATTTATTGACAAACATTGATTAATAAATGTGTAGTGTGCTACCAAAGAGGAAAACAACGGGGTTGTTTATCTTTTTACATGTAAGTAAACAAAACAAATCGGGGTCGACATATTGCGTGAATGCGAAAGTGTGAAAGCTCAAAAATGACTAAAATTAGTATTAGCCTTACAAAGAATAAAAAACAATTGATTCAATTTAATTTGAACAGTAAAATGTCCACGTTTTATTAAAAAAGATACCTATACAAAACTATTAATTTTAAGTTGAATGGAAAGTTCATTCTTAAGGTTGCTCAGAAACTATAGATGTTTTAAAGTCTGTTGATATTTTTTTAATTCAATTTTAAAGGTTGTTATTTGTTTATTTTTAGATTTCCCGAGAATCTGGTGAAAAGAGTGTCAATAAGTGGAACTACGTGTGTTCAGAACGCTTAAAAAAGTAATTATACTATTAAATGATCTAGTTTAAAAGTCTTGAAAATCAGTACTGTTCAATTTTTCCGCTGGCAACACTATCACCTGGATCGTCATACGTACTGTCCAGGTTATTAGAGAATTATATTAAAAATTAATAATACACAGAGTAGTAACTCATTTATACCGCATGAAATAATATCAAGTAGATACTTACAAAGCATCAACTGTTTTGTTGATATGTTACTTTTATTGCAGTGATGTAGGTTTGTAAATTTTAAAGAAATCTCACTTGTTTCAGCATTGAAAATTTAATTCCTTCGCCATCATTAGTACCCAAGATAGCAAGGTATGTTTAATTCAATTATACAGTGCAGTGATCCAAAAAAAATGTTTGGATCACTGCACGCTACATTTAAAGAACTTAAAAATATTTACAATTTGATGTACTGGACATGGCCGTTGCTTAAAAAATAAAAAAAAATAAGGACCAGGGGAGATTAAAGTGGCGGGCCTTGTATATTTAAATTTAACATACCTTGCTATCTTGAGTACTAATGGTGGCGAAGGAATTAAATTTTCAATGCTGAAACAAATGAGATTTCTTTGAAATATATAAACCTACATCACTGCAATAAAAGTAACATATCAACGTAACAGTTGATGATCTGTAGGTACCTATCTACTTGATATTATTTCATGAGGTATGAATGAGTGACCACTTAGCATATTATTAATTTTCAATATTTCTCTACTAACCTGGACAGTAGGTTGAAAAAGGTGTGTTTGTGGGGGGGGGGGAAAAAAGAAAAAATTTTTTTTTTAAAAATTTTTAATCCAGTTCTTATAATATTATAATTACTTTTTAAATCTTGGGGGGGGGGTGAAAGAAGGGGGGAGGAGTATTGTTTTTTTTTTTTTTTTTTTTGTTCCCCCTCTTTTTTTTTTCCCTCTAATTTTTGGGGAAAAAAAAAAAAAAAACCTTTTTTTAATAAAAACCTTTAAAATTGAATTAAAAAAAATATCAATTACTTTAAAACATCTACAATTTGTGAAATCTTAAATGAAATTTCCATTAAGTTAAAATAAATATTTTTGTAAAGTATCTTTTTTGATAAAATGTGGATTTTTTATTTCAAATGTAATCAAATGTTGTCGTTTTTGTTTTTGTAAAGCTATCATTAATTTTAGTTATTTTTGAGCTTTCACACTTTCGCTGCCAGCCTATCTGTCTCGTGTGACGAAGTAGACAACCCTGTAGTTTTCCTCTTTGGCCGCACACTACACACTTATTAGTCATTGTTTCTCAATAAATATTTACTAAATAAATTTTTATAACTAAAAATCGATTATTAACCAGTACCAAATAACACAAAACTTTAAAATCACTTAAAAACACAGATTAAAATAACAGATGTCATCTTACAGAACACAATTTGTTGTCAAGACGGTAATAGATCGGGCATCGTTCATGATTCTGACCAATAGGAATAAAACCAGCCATAATATTTACGCACGTCGCGTGGGATGTAGATCAATCGGACAACTTTTTATGTTTTGTTACTCATCTTCTAGTACTATTAATCTGAGAGTAATCCAGTATGCTGTCCATAACAAAAAATGAAATTGATGTAATTTTATTAAAAACTACTGTTTAAAAAAATAAATTAAGAATGTCACTGTCCTTAATAAAAGATATTGCAAAATGACGTTTAACATTTTTTAATTGAACCACAAATAGGAAAGATACACGGCATGTATAATAATGGCGATTTTGGCTTTCTCCTAAACAAAATCTAAACCAATCGGAATTCAATTGTTTTCTGTACGCCATGTTAATAGAGCATCTGCACATGACGTCACATTTTTCAAGGTCGTTGCCTGGAGGATAAACAAATAACATAACATAACCTCACTTTAGTTCCTTTTATAATATCTATCTATCTATATATTCAACTTATATGGCTGTGGCAGCGTGGTCATTCGCACAACATCGATGTGTGGCCTATTATAATATCTATCTATCTATTTATATTTAACTTGTATCGTTGTGGCAGCGTGGCTATTCGCACAACACCGATGCTTCTATCCGGCTTTTTATCCTTACATTTTTAATAAAATAACAAGTTTCTGTATGGTGGTGGGTTGTGAAAGTAACGAGACAAGAAATAGTGTCAGTTTTCTATAGCTTTCCATCAGATTTTGATAAGCATATACAATATAATCAATTGGCGTGTGATAGATGAAAGACTTGGATAAATGTTTTAAAAAGGGAAGATCTAATAGAGTCAAAAATTGATTATGGTAGAATTTGCTTCAAACATTTTATTTCTGGTAAACAATAACTTACACTGTTAACAGCTTAAACAAACAGGAAAGTTAATCAAAACTGTTTTATACGAAATACTAAATTTAATAATAAAATAATAAATAATTAACAATATCTGGATATATTGTTTTGGAAAAATGTTTGATATTATCACTATATTGCTTAATGTCTATATGTCTGGATCTACACAATTGATGCAACTTTTTGTCTATATCTAGCAGCATTTTCATTGTTTAAGTTGTAATGATAGTTACACATGATTTAAACCAAAGCACGCATAGGAATACACTCAAAATAAAATATTACAACCACTCACCAAACTATTATATGTGACTAAATAACATTTGAGGAATTTTACTAGTTTGTAAAATATTTCCTTCAGTTTGTGTCATATTCTACATTCGCAGCACTCGTATAACAAATATTTTCAACTTGATTAGTACTTGTTGGTTTGTACGCATACTTTCCGGTAATTATAACCAGTTTAGCAGCATTTTTAAATAATTTTACATAGCATTTAATTATGGATTTCTAGAGAGCTATCCAATAATATTAATTAGTTAAACAAGACTTGCGGTTTGAATTATAAATAAATGTTTGTTTTAGTAATAGGTTTATAAATATTTTATGGCTTAACAATGAAAATATGCATCATTTTATGACTGCGTATATATAATAAAAATTTATTCTGTCCCAGTTACTCAAATAGTGTCATATATGGCGAGCACTTTTATTTTTCTTCCGGCGAATTTAAACTTGCTTTAGCACTAAACATAAAATGTAGAACAGTAGAGAGAAACAGTTTTATCACAGAGATAACCTGTAAAATTATTATATAGAATATATTGAGGGCTTCCCGCCAGAAGGTCGTATCAACGAAAACACGTTATAGTGGAGACAAAAAGTGTTACACTAATCATTGGTTATTATTTTGATAACTTAAGCGGCTTTTATCATTACGTCCTGATTACTATTATATATTATTTTGAAACAGTTAATTGCATTTAGATTATAATATTAATTTTAAAGTGCTTTTGTTCACCGGTCAGTGAAGTAGTTGGCTAGAGCGCGTGATGACAAGTGATAATCTCTATCGCAGCTGCGGGTCGAATCCCGCCACCGGCACTGACAATGTCGGTGTGAGTCTTCGCGATTTTTCATCAACGTAACCCTCGCCCGTGCAGCTACTGCTTTGTGTTTGGTGATTGTCTAATTTCTGTGGTATTATATGCCCTTATGGTACAACATTTTTTGTTTCCGAAAGATTAAAAGAGGGTTAGCCTTAACACCAGGGCTAATCTAAAGCCACAAGACCTGGCTAGAATGGACGCGGTTATCGATGAGGAACTTCCAGAAGATGTCGAAACCTTCTGGAAAGGAATCTACAAAACGACGAATCCATTCAATAGCGACACTCCAGCAATTGCACACTTAGAGGCTCTGTGCCACAGACATCTTGAAGAGCCAGAAGAAGTGTGCCCGGCAATCAGTACGGAGGAACTCCAACAAGCACTTGTTGGTAGCAAGAACTTCGCTTCCCGGGGCCCAGACGGCATTAACAATTGATGGTGGAAGAAATTTCCTTCCACTAACAGCCGTCTGGCGCGAGTTTTCAACTCAAGGTTGAACGAGGGGCAGCAGATTCCGGACTAGTTCGTCGAGGGACGTACTGTACTTATCCCCAAAAAGGATGATTTTTCCGATCCGAAGAATTATAGGCCAATCACTTGCCTCAACTCCTGCTACAAGATATTTACACGTATCTTCTATGCTAGGACACTGAGGTCTGTTGATCCAATCTTCCAGCAGATACATGAACAGCGTAGTGCCAAGAAAGGCATGACAGGTTGCAAGGACAGCCTGCTGATAGACCTCTGTATTACACAGGATTCTGTGCAATACAAGCGGAATCTATCGATGGTCTAGATTGATTACCGCAAGGCATTTGATAAAACATCACACGAGCTATTGTTGCACTTGTGGGCCAGCGACCGGAGGCATAAGGTCACTTATCTATTTTATACGAATGACCTTAAACTTTATGCCTCCGGAGAGCGTGAACTACAAAACGCTCTTATGATGGTAAAAGAATACACGCGGGCCATAATGGAGTTCGGGTTGGACAAATGTGCAGTCGTCCACCTCAAGAGAGGATGATGCGGGGAATTCTCTGAAATTTTGCAGCTCGCAGATGGAAGCATCCTAAGACATCAGGATGCCGGAGAGACCTATACATATCTGGGTGTGCAACAAAGGCACATTCAGGATGTAACACAAATAAAGGATTCTCTCCGCGGCAAGTACAGACACCGCCTCCAAAAGATTTGTTCTTCCAAACTTTCGGGGAAGAACAAGGTGTCTGCAACTAATATGCTTGCCATTCCGGTTCTGCTCTACGCCTTCGGAGTAGTAAAGTGGACGGGAGATGAGCTGCGCCAATTAGACAAAGATACTTGCAAGATGATGAATATTCACAGAAGTATTAATCCTAGATCGTCCGTTCCTCGTGTGTACCTCCCACGTCAACGGGGGAGGGGGCGAGGACTCTTGAGCCTGGAGTGTACGCATGGCAGAGTAGTACTGAGTATGGCATGTTGGCATGTAACATCCTCAGGAGCTCAGATCCCCTCTTGCGATTTGCAAAACATTATGAAACTGTAGGAGTGGGAGCAGGATTGTTCAAGGCAGCAAAACGATTAGCAAATGAACTCGATCTCGCATTCGACACCAGGCGAGATGGCCGGCAAGATGCTGATGTAGAGTCAGTCACTGAACTTCAGCCAAATCGCCTGAAAGCCCGAATTAGAGCTGCCGAACAGAAAAATCAGTTTCGGCAGCACGTCGATAAACCCCAGCATGGTGTCTTCTATAAGAACATAGAAACACTGGGTTTATCGACCAAGCTGACATTCACCGTTCTAAGGTCAGCCGGGCTGAAGTTGGAGACCGAGGGATTCATTATGGCCTGCCAGAATGGTGTTTTTAACACCTTGGTCTACCGGAGCCGCGTGTGGAATGTAGAGGTTCCCGACATCAACTGCAGGACCTACTGTTAGACGCCGCGCCGGAATCGCTCATGCACATACTATCTGCATGCCCCATATACGCGATTTCAGCCTACATTCATCGACATAACGCGGCGTTACGAGTGCTATACTACTAGCACTCGTACGGGTTAGACCAGACACCAGTGCTGCCTTATGTCCCCGGAGATATTGAGTCCGTTATCTAGAACGAGAAATGCCGGATTTACTGGAATTACTTGTTCCCGACTGTCAGGCTAATCCAAGCCAACAAACCTGACATAGTCCTCCACGACTATCAATTCAAGGTGATGTATGTTATCGAGTTCTCGGCACCTGAGGAGAAAAATATCACCTTGAAGGAGGAGGAGAAACGGACCACATATCGCGATCTCCGGTACGAGCTCCAAGTGCTGTACCCAGGATACTTGGTAAAAATGGTCGTCCTAATAATCGGTGTACTCGGAGGGATAAAGCCTACGCTGCTCTCGGAACTGAAGATCATATCGGCCTGCCAAAAATCAGCCGGGTGGCTGGCAGACTAAATGCAAAAGGCAGTCATTCTGGGTTCTCTCCGTCTGTTTATGGCACACGATTCTGGTATCCTACAGTCACTAACCCTGTGGGATGTGGGGGGTGGCAGTAGTTAATGCGCCGGCGCGACTCCCGTGAAGCGTGAGAGGCCACGGGAGGACTGTCCAGCATCGGATGTTCCGGAAAAAAGATAATATGCAATATTTGCCCAACAGTTAACCTCACTTACAGAACAAAGTTTCAGTACAAAATATACGTAAAATATTATACTTAAATCTTATATTAAACTATAAATTTATCAACTTAGGTAGTAAACTTAAATTCATAATGCTGCTATAAAAAAAAATACAAAATTTTAAGCTAAGTATAGTAAAAGTAAAAGTAGCTACATGATATATAATATGGTAAATCGTATAGTGAACATTAATCTCACTAGGCATTAAAGTAGTTCAGATATAGTTGAGAAGGAAGGAAATAACAATAATAATATTTAAGACAGGTAAGTAATATGACAATAATTAATTCGTGTAAGGTAATATTTGAACATTTTGAAGGAGGTAAATAAATAAAATAAAAAGACAGAGGTATAAAGAAGATTTTGGTTCTAAAGATTAAGATTATATTTCAAAAGCTTGTCTAGCATATTTCAATAGCTCTTTTTTTGTATAAGTGGTTATATCACAGTATTGACTTACTTTGTTATAATTATAACACATACAATATATAGGTGATTTTAATATCACGTTGCTGTTGTCTCGAATATTGTAAAATAAGAGATTTTGTCGAGAATGCGATCTAGGAATCAGCAGAATAATTTGTGAAAAAATTTGAGGACAATCAATTTTATTATGTAGTAGCATAAAACAGATTCGTCGAAATTCCAGACTCTCAAAATTAAAGCTAGCCAATAGATACCTATTGTCTACCACTCTCTCAAGATAATTATCTGTAGCTCTAAAAGATAAGAATTTTAGAAATTTTCTTTGAACTTGTTCTAGCGAATTTTTGTGGATAAGGTAATAGGGATTCCAGATTATGCTTCCATACTCGATCTTTGATCTTACGTAAGAGTAGTATAATAATTTTAGACCTGTTGAATTAGTAAATGATTTACAATTTCTTATGATAAAATTTATCATTTTGATTGCTTCTTTAGACTTAATGTTCGTATGTTCGGCACAGTTCAGGATCGAAATATATGCCTAAATCTTTGATGGTAATTGTGCGTCTAGACAGTATCATTGATTCTGTCGTTGTAGATAATATGATTTACCTTTTTTTGTGTGTGACTACATTACCTTTGGTGGCATTGATGCTAACTTTGTTAAGAATACACCAATTTTTTGGCTGCGTCGAGGTTATTTTGAAGACTTATACAATCATTTACGGAACTTATGCGATTGAAAATTTTTAAATCATCTGCAAATATCAGGGAATCGCATTGTATTTCAATACATAGATAATCTATAAATAACAGAAATAATAAGGGCCCGAGATTGAAGCCTTTTGGTACTCCGGGTGGTGCCAAGTATGTCGATGATTTATGTCCGTTGTAAAATACAAATTGGTTTCTCTCTGTTAGGTGTGATCGAAAAAAAGTTTAGTAAATTTAGGTTAAATTCGAACTTTTCCAACTTTTGTAGGAGTAGCTGATGATCAATGCGGTCGAAGGCTTTGGTAAACTAAAAATACATAGATCTACAAAATTTCTGAGTACATCGGCTAAAGTAAAGCTGTCTCTTTTACTATTCACTTCAGAAAACGGTGCACAAAATAAAGCAGTTGGTAAATCAAAAACTACTCATAAGTAGGGTTAGAACAATACAACGCAAACATTCCATCTTCTTACTGCACTAAAACAATCGAACAAAAAGGATGTACGTTCATACGTCACAGCTTAATAAGGTAAAGGACTATCATGCCAAAAAGTTGCATGTTCATACTACTTTTTTGCACTTCAATAGCTACGGGTAAAGTTGTTACGTCTGATTTCCACAATTTCGGTTTGTTATTTATGAATCAACTTGATAATCAGATAGTCATCTATCTTATTACCAATTGTCTTTTCTCAGTACGATTAGGAGATACCGACGGGCACCCTAGTACGTGAGTACCTGTTAAGATTTTTAATTACCCTGTATCCGATGTCTACCTCAGTACCCGATATTTACCCTAGTATCTGATGATATTCCGGTATTTGATATTACTCGGTCGCCGGATAAATAGTATTATATCTGTTGTCTTTTTTAACTACATAGGCATAAAAATCCTCTATATGTAGAGCTACCTCAACATAGAAGTTTCCGATCTAAAATTTTATATAATTTTTTTCGCAGGTTGGCTGCTGGTCTATAAATGCTTACTTGAATGATTTCACGGGTTATGCGGAGTGAAATAATTTATTGACTATCTTTAGATTTTATTCATTAAAGAAGAGAGAAAGGATGCATGTTCTCTTTCAAATCAAAAATGATTCGGAAAATTTTATTTATCGGCAGCTGTACAATCATAAACTTGACCCAATACATTCTCTTATGATGAAAAGAAAATGAAAAATATTTTCCTAACGTCGAAAAAAAATATCATTATATAGCTTTAACATCAGTTGCCAATGAGAGACACTTTTCAGCATCTGGATGACATAACTAAAATTAGAAAACAGATTACCATAAACTCTGAAATTAATCAAACTCTGGTTTTTGTCAATAGAAATAAAAAGTTAATATAACTGCAAACTGTAAAGAAGTTTAAATTTTGATTATTTGATGTAAATAAATATTTTTAAATTTTCTTTCATTTCCTATATGATTGATTTTGTATATTGTATTTAATGTGTTATCGCGTACTTAATATGTAACTGGTATTTAACAGTCAACGAGAATTTAAAAGGATAACAGGTAATTAAAGGGTAACTGATAATTAACTGGTAACGGACAAATAAATGATAATGGGTAATTAACTGGTAACGGGTAATTAACTGGTAAAGGGTAATTAACTGGTAACGGGTAATTAAAGAGTAATGGACAATTAACTAATAATTACTGGGTAACAAAAAAAGATACTCGTGTATTAAAATTAACGGGTATCATCATATCTAGTATGATTTTATTTCTGTTTTTAATTGGTTAAAATCAAAACTGCTGAATTACAGTGGTATTGAAATTGTTTTAAATTGTATTAAATAGTTTCCAAACGACAATAAACACTAAAAAATTGATACTGGGCAAAAGGTTTTCAAATTCGTCAAAAAGTCTAAGAAAAAGGTCTAACTGTCCAGTAACATGTCAAAAATTTTAAGTGGATGTCCTTTAGAAGATGCACTATGTGTATCATTTTTAGCAGGAATATTACAGCAAAGTTGGCCTTGTAACAAATTTACCCATGTACCAAAATTGAGTTTCATATTACACAAATTGTGGGAGATGAAAAATATAATCAGAAATTTATCGAGCTCGATATCGTAATGGGCTAGAGCGTTGAGTGACTAACGCAGCTGATTTTATTTTCTGCTGACTTCCCGGTTCAATTCCCAGTTTCGATTCTGACAAAGTCAAAGGGAGTGGTTGTGTGTCTTTTCAACAGTGTAACCCCTGCCCGTGCAAATCAGACTTTGGATTTGGGGGTTGTCTAATTTATGTGGTGTGTGGTCGTGTGGTCTTTAAAATAAAATATTCAAAGACCACAATCTTAGAAACAAAATAATTTGGGTCATATGTTTTAATAAAAATCACTTGAGGAATCACATCTTTAAATATTTTAGGTTACTTAGCGAATACCCTGTATGTCAGTGGTATGTCAAAATACTATCTATACAATTTTTAATTAATTCGCCCTCGTATTTTTTTTCAGTTTATTTCACATTTCTTAATAAGTTATACTTGTTCCATATTTTATAAACATGTTGTCCAGGCCGACAACGATTTAAAATTATTCTTTTCTGGTGCTATTTACTAGACTGTCATCTTCATGGGCGCAGCAAAAAAATTTTTTCAGAGAGGGACAAAAATTATATTTATGTTTTTATGAAATTTTTTCTTAAAAAAAAAAATAAAAAAAGACAACTCTAGAGAAATGAACGTGAACGATACTTGTTAATAAAACTAAAATAAACTTCAAAAACAAAAAATCAGCCAATACAATTTTTATTTATTCTGCATTATGGTATAATGATAAGAACTAAAATAAACTCTAAAAATTTTAAAATGGCCTTCATTGTTACTTACACAAATCTTTGGTATTAAAGGAAAAAAACTTCTATAAAGAAAATAACAACTTTGATGAAAGAATATATTGCTGTCCTTCATTGCCTACTTTACCCGACCCATTAGATGGCGAAGACTATATGTCTATGGCGAGAATATGAAAAAAGTGTTTGTTAAATATTGTCAGATTTACCTTTTTTCAATATAAACTTGGGGGAAAAAATTTGTGCTGGTTTAACTGAAAACAAATTATTTCCAGTAATTTATACTTGATATTATCTTTCGTCATTTTTCAGGTAGCTGTCTCCTTTTTCCCTCTCCTGGCGGCTCCTATGATTATCTTATGAATAACATAAGCCAACGTAAGGAATTTTCTTCCATAAGAGATCGTTTCACATTATAACAAGTTCATTTAGAATATGACTATAATGCAATACTCCTAAAAAGGGCATAATATCAACCGAGTATCATAAAATAGCAGTAAATTGTAGCATTTACTTTTACAGTTATAGGTAAACAACATTATTGGGATCTCTTGAATGTAATAAAATCATTGAAATATTGTAACACTTTTCTATTAGTAGGGGAAATAGGTGGAAAAAAATATGTTTTTAAATGCATATTTTGATTATTTATTTTTAATGCCAAATTCATTCATATAAAATATAACATAGATCCTGAATATAAGCAGTTTTGTTGTACTATTAATAATATATTTCTGAATTATTGAATGACAATTAACGAAAGACTGACCTATTGCACCGCAGTGCTTTAATGAGTACAGGAAAATGGAGTTTAACAGTAAAGTGAGTTACTATGCTTTGTCTAGGATTACGTGCATCAGTTGTTCGTAATAGAAATAGCATGACAGTTTCTATCGAGCAATCTCCGTGAAAATAAAACCCCATAAATGGGAACAGTTTCCAAATCATGGCATAATTGTGCTTATACAGCAACAGTAGTACTTGTGTTGGGTAAAGAAATCCGTAGCTCTGTATAGAAGTCAAAGCAGTTTCTGTGGATTTAGCGCTATTAGTAACGCGTGTGTCGCAAATCATCAGTTCGATCATATATAGATATCAACGAGCATTTGAAATAGATTGAAGTTAAACAGGCCATTTAAACCGCATTCTGTATTTCAGATACATCAAAATACAAATACCCATACAGAAAAAATATTTCGAGCAAGAAATTCCTTATGAAAAAATCGCCTTAAACAGGAGGAAAAACCGCGGGTAATTTGGCAATTTTTTTTAAAAGTAGAAATAATTAATCTTAGCGTACTAGGATATTGGATGTAGGTCCGTTGCCTCTAAATGTGTAGCCCATAGCACAAGAAACCTCAAGGTATCTTTACGGATACAAGGGGTTGTATTATCTGTGCTGTTTAATGTTAATGTTAAAATATGGCATCTTTAGATTTTTTTGTTAGCTGATTTTAAATATTTGATTAATTTTTTATTCAAATAGAAAAAATGATGAACTAATTATGATGATCAACTATCAAGATTTACTAAACTTGAAACTGTTAAGAGCAAGCTACTAAAGATAACGGTAGGTATCATAGCGGAGGATACTGAAACCTTCCATGAGAGACCCTACCTAATCTAACATAACAAAGTATGTCGTAACCTTACATGTCTGAACCTAACCTAATAGATTTGGTGGGGTTCTATTAGGTTACGTTTATTACTGTGGTCAGTGATTAACCTATTAATTACATTATATTCCCCACAATAGTGAAAGTACTATTTTATTCTTTTTTTTGTGTATTAATTCATATCATTTTATTTTAAGTTACTAACACAGATTGCAGATTTCATTATAGTGGTAAGTTTTCGAATGTCACCCAAATTTATGGGATTCCGACTCCTTTTATAGAACAGAATTTATTAATAAATGACTCATTTCTTATTAATATATTAGTCGATCATTTTAGTATGGTGTTATGGTTTATTCTATACAATTTTTTAAATCAGCTACCCCGAAAACCCATATTTTTAATGTCTTGCCATGTAGATTCCACCATTGTAAATTGTAAAATTAAAATTTTTGTGCCCCCATATTGAAATCATCATTTTTAATTTTTAATTTTTGTACTCATATTTCAGATTAGCGATTCCAAAACCCGAAAGAGACCTTATTATATGAATCTGTTAAGTTTTCTCTTGCCAATTTTTTTTCTGCATTAGGTCATTAGCCATACAGCCAGACACAACATGAGGTTGCCAATATTTTGGATTTTCATATATTATGCGCTGGTGCGGCACTACGAATTAAAGACGGTTGTACAGAAATTGGTAAGTATCTTGTCGATTTTTTTATAAATTTACCATGTTATAAATTCATTTTGGGCCTAAATTTATTTTGTCGTGGAACCCTTATATGATGTTTCAGAAATCGCAGAACCCATACCTGTATATTACAGGCAACCTAACATGCTATTTTGAAAATGGTACATAATATTTGTTTACAAAATAAATTTTTATTAAATTT
Source organism: Rhamnusium bicolor (assembly GCA_029963845.1). Classification (NCBI taxonomy): domain Eukaryota; kingdom Metazoa; phylum Arthropoda; class Insecta; order Coleoptera; family Cerambycidae; genus Rhamnusium; species Rhamnusium bicolor. The sequence goes on along the minus strand of JANEYF010003663.1, from coordinate 217,558 downwards.
TATTAAAAGATATCGTGGAATTCCAGAATATGGAATACACTTAAACACTGCTTGTCTATCCTGTTCCGTTCAGAAGATACACTTTAACGAAAATTTTCAAAATAGCGAATTTATAATATTCAATTGCGATTAAGAGAAAAAACATGGGTGGTGGAGAAAAACGATTTATGTATTTGAATTCAGCATCAAAATTACTATAAAGATCACTGACCCTCTAGTGATAGCTAACATGTGTTTTTTGAACAGCTTAATCTTAATTATTGTTGGTTACAGCAGATTCTTGTATTATTTCTAATTTTTAAAACCTCAAAAATAATCTATAAACCATATCAACATCGTCACTGTTAAATTTTTTATATCAATTTAATTAATTAACTAAGAACAAGTCAACAATTTTAACATTTTTTGAGTCCCTACCGATGCAGTTACCATACCTGTCAAGGTACTTGTGCGTATCATCGTAAATGCATCAATTATGAATCGGCATTTCTATATCGCTTTAATCAATCATTGCCTGTAAAATAAATTGATTAGTGGAGTGTACCCCCCGCCTGTGTGTCTGTCAGACCAATTTCAATTTAACAAGTCAATTATATTTCCAATCAGCGTCTGTCTCGATATTTTACGCCATATAAACTATTGGATATTTTCAATATAAACTCTGAAAAATGAAAAAAAAAATCGTTGGCAAAACTTTACATAGAATAAATTTATTTTAGAATATAATGTAGTCGGCAATATACAAAGCGTATTGAAAAGAAGTAGTTGCGAAATTAAATAATTTTATATAAAATCGTTTTATTTAATATGTGGTAATAGATTTCCTAAAGAAACTACGACATTTTAGTTTGGTTAGTAAGATGAAGATCTGATATTGTAAGGTTCATTGTATTACTAAAAATACTGTAAAATATGACACACCATACGGCAGTGACAAGCAAGTATCAAATGCAGATTATAAAATTACACAAAAATTACTCTGAAGATAAATTAGCACCCTCCAAGACAGTATTCAAAAATTGATATATCAGTATTGCAGTATTGGTATTAATAAATAATATACTATTTACTGTATTACTGTATACGTAAATGATGAGAATCGTATTCACCCCTTTAACGAAACAAAATGCAACGATATTGGTGGTAGTCATAGTTACAGCTTAACTACAAATTTTGCTTATAGCTTTGTGGGTGAAAAATAATCAAATTTCGGCCAAAACTTAAACTTTTCCAAATATTCTTGATCATTATAGGTTCAAAACATTTCAAACTGTCTAGAAAACGTAGACTAGATTAATTATTGCTAAACTACAGTAGGTACTTTCTTGTATGGCAAAAAATGTAAAAATTTAACACTGAAGCAAGTCAACAGCTTGAAAAATTTTGCATAGATAAGAATAATATTTAACATTAACAGACGGGTGATTAAAACAGCTACATCGCTTAAAAAAGTTTTGTGCCAATTTATGGCACATCATCTGTCTGTCTCATGCAATTCACCGTGTGGCAGAAAATATTAGAGCGATTATCAGGATGTAAATAAATTAATAACAAATACAAAAATAGTATTTTTTTTAAATCCCAACGCATTAAAAAAGTTTACATATTGTGCACAGGAATCCTGAATCTACACAGCTGATGTTAACAAAAGGGAAACTTGGATAGAAGCGGCTTTTTATTATAATAAACACTTTCATGCATTTAAATTTGTGGTTTTCAAATTTGATCCAAATGAGTCCAAAGCTATCAAGGAACGTCAACAGCAGTTTAAAAATCCACGAGTCGAAGCAGATTTACACACTATAAAAGAAAACTGTATATTAGCAAGATCTATTAACCAATTTCAACATATTTCTTCTTCCTTAACAATTTGTGCCAATTTAGGAAATGTAAACAAACCCTATGCCTCTTCTCTGCAATAACAAAAATGAACGTCATTATCTAAGAAATTGCAATAAAAATATCAAGCGTGAGAGGACCAAGAATCGAACCTTGAGGAACACCCGATATTTAGGTAAATTTGACAGACTGGCAACCATGACACTTTACAAACTATGACCTGTCAGTCACCAAGATTTGGTGCTAAAATTTCATTAAGTGGTAAATTACTAGCAAGCAATATGGTAAATATTACCCGTTTAGTTAAGCTACAAAAATACATTATTTTCATTTTTATCTTCTAAATATATCACAATCTGTTATCCCAAAGTTAAAAATATTCATGTCTATTTTGTTTTCTATTATAAGAAATATAAATTTGTAGCTCATAAAGGGAGCATAAAAATTATTTTAATACATCACTCTAGTCTACTTAAATTAGAACCGTCAAGGTGTTACAGTACTAATCATTCCTGTGAATCGGCCCTGCAATTAACAATAACCGAATGGAAACAAAAATTAGATAAAGGAAATTACACTATAGCTGTTTTTCTAGATTTGAAACGTACCTTTGAAACTATTGATCGTGATACTAATAAAAAAGCTTGCTATGTATGGCATTCAAGGTAAAGTTCTAGCCTGGTTGAAGAACTATTTAACTGATAGGGAACAAGTAACGAAAATTGGTGAGGTCATATCTTCACCTACAACTAATAGCTATGGAATACTACAGGGAAGTGTATTAGGTTCCTTATTATTTATTATTATCAATGACATAAACAAATATCATTATTGTGATTTTTTAAACTTATTTGCCGATGACACTCTACTGTCAGTAAGCAGTGATAATTTAGATATAGCCATAAATAAAATGAACAATTCACTCAAAGAAATTTCTCAATATCTGAAAAACAATAAATTGAAATTAAATATTTCTAAAACCAAGGCAATGATTATTACTACACCATATAAATATACAAATATTAACACTAACTTAATAAACCTAGAAATTGATAATAGCAAAATCCGTACGTTCAATGAAGTAAAATATTTAGGAGTCATGTTAGAAAATCATGTACAATTTAATGCACATTTTGTTTATATAGAGAAAAAAATCGCAAAAAAGTTATACTTCTTTTCCAGAATATCTCAAAATTTATCAGAGACAACTCAAATTACTGTTTACAATACCATTATCCAGCCACGCTTTGATCATTGTGCTAGTATTTTGTATTCTTTTGATTTGATCAAAATAACTGCCCTTCAAAAATTAGAGAATAGAGGAATGAGGGTTATTTTGAATCCAATCCAATCCAATCCAACATATGCTCTCTTCTCTGCAGTGGATATCTATTAAAGATATATTTCTTTATTTGTCTATGGTATTCATTTTCAAAATTTTAAACAACTTGTTACCAGAATATTTTCAAAAATACATAACTTTTACAAACCAAATACTTCATTATAATACAAGGAATAACAAGTATCTCTATATACCAAGATAAAATCTGAGTCAAACAATGAAAATTTTATTTTACAAATGTTTCGGTCAGTATAATAAGTTACCAGATGACGTAAAGGAATCAATTTCTTTAATGGAATTCAAACGAGAAATTTTAGGTTATATTAAATTAATAAATTAATTCAATTTATAGCACTTTTGTGTTCATTATTATATTTTTATATTTATCTATAAGTAAATAAAAATATGTGTACTCGATTATGTACATGTATGTGTGCGTATGCTCATGTATGTGTGCGTATGCTGATGTATGTGTGCGTATGCTGATGTATGTGTGCGTGTGTATATATGTACGTATATATGTATGTGAATTTATAAATTAATTAAAACAGTATATTTACGTTGTATATATGTATACAAATACACATGTGCATACATTTTCTTGCTAAATTTAAATTAGTATTATATTATAAATTAATTGTGATTATTTATGATAAATTATTCATAATTATACTATATTTAATAAGTTTGTATGTTAAGATTCTCTATTTCAACAATTAAGATTATTATTATTATTATTAGTATTTATACTATTTCACATAAATGTTATACGTGACTAATAAAACGGTGAAAAACCTACTTATAATTCAACAAAAAAAGATGCGAACAGCTTGAATAAATTATTTTAAGCTATTTTTATAAAAAATTGTAGTTTCTTTTTAACTATTTTTCTGGCAAATGAACAATATGATGCATCTTGCTTGATTATTATGGTACTTAATCTATCATTTACCTACTTGTTTGTTGTTAAAAAAAATCAGTATTTACAGGATCTGCTTGTCACAATATTTTATCGATGATCGTGACCATTAATTTAGTGCCGTCTGTTTAAAAGTGTTATCCAGCAGTGTCAGGCCCAAAGCTAGGACCTAAGAAAGGCCTAGCGTCCCATTCACGCAATATATTAATTAAATCTTTGTTAAACGTTCAGTCATGCTATAATAATTTATACACGACTTTAATACTTTATTTGCAATACGGTCGTATACCCGGTTAAAACAACTTCTCGTCCTGTTTATAGAAAGTTCTATACTTGTTTCTTATAAATAATTAAAGGTGTTTAGTTGACATATTTGATTTTGTTTTACTAGTTTTTGTCAATTACTGCCTTTGGTTACGCAAGCAGCAGAAACAAGATGGAAGTGGGGTTTTCGTTTATGTGTAAGAGAAATTAACCGGCTTCAGTCAAGTTTTGTTTATCTCTGATTACAGCGCAATAATCACTGACTATTCCGTAGATATTTTTTGGAAAAATGCTTCAATGGCTATAGCGATTTTTATATCCATCATTTCTTCGGAAAATTATTTTGTCAAAATCATCTTCAGAAAGCTTTTGCATTAAATAAACTTTTTAGAGATACAATATTTTTTCAAAATCATTCCAACATTGAGACGACTCAAATTTTCATATAATGCTGCGTAATCGATGTTTATGATTATTTTCAAGTTTGAAAAGAGTATAAACATAAAAAAAACATAAAACATTCTACATAAATAAGAAGCTGGCCAGGAGGAGTTACATTTTGAAAATACGTGACCACAACCATTCCCTCCGAGATTGTCGTCTGCCGGAGCTGAGATCTGATATTGCTGAATTATAGCCTGGGTCCACAGATTTCGACATGAATTCTTCTGGTTAAATAAATTGCAAACTTCTCTTCTACGGTTCCCAAATTAAATCAGTATTAATAAATCCTCCAAGAAATTTAAGGATATTGCAAGAAAACGCATTTTCGTTTGATAACGATGGTACATTTTATCAACATGTAAATTTCCATTCATTTTTGGTTAAATTAGGCATTATATTTTTTAATTTTATTCACAAGACTATCTATGAGATTATTGATAATTTTGAGACAGTGGCTCTTTCTGAAATGGTAGCTCACAAGTCTCTTTTTTGTGGATAATCTTAATGGTCATTTTAAACATATCCCATATGCGATGAATGGGACTGATATCTCGTTCAAGGTTTTGCAGAACATTTGTAATGAACCTTGCACCTTGAGAACGGGCATTGTCATTCAAGAAAAAAAATTCTGATCATTAAATTGATGAATAATGTTGTTTATGGTCAATATGCACTTGAGCTGTTATCGTACTCCCGACAATAAGCAAGTCAGATCATCCATTGAAGCAAATCACATTACATCACCACCATAAGGATAGATTTCATGAACATGACGACATCAGGCAATCCCTGGCCTAGTCCATATTGCGATCATTTAAAAAACTACTCTCTCCAGTTTCATCGGTGAATAAATAATACAGAACACCATTCATTCAGCTAAAGTAGATGTTCACGCGCCAATAATTACAATCTGGCTCGTTTATGATGTGCGGTCAAATGAACTCACAGTCAATTTCTAGAAACTACCTCGATATACCTCAAAAGTTTTCGAATACTCCACTGACATTGTCTAGTGAATCTGCTAATTTCTTGAGGTACATCTTTCTCTATTGGCAAATGTAGCATCTTAAGCAGCATTGGCTTTTCTTGGACAACCAATTATAACCCTTTCAGATGTTGATCCAGTGTCTTGGTATCGTGAAACAAGTTGAGAAATGATACTTTGAGACACCACATTGAATTCTGCACGAATTATTCAAACCATATATCTTTCTCGAAGAGTTAGTTTTGTAGTCGACAATAGTACACAGAAAGAAGAAGAAACGTGAAAAGCGCTGAACTTGACAAAATCCGAATTTTAGACAGTGAAAAACTTAGGTTTTTTGTGAGTTTAATTTTAAACATTAATTCAATTTCATTCTTGTAGAGTGTTTTCGGCAGAATAGTAATTCAATATATAAAATCATTTAAAAAATTTTCTTAAGATTTTTCCTACCGAGCAATAAAAAAAGAGTCGGTTGAATACGTAGATATGTTGAAAACGTGTTTCCAACAATAATGCGACTACTGCTACTGTTTTATACTTCCAAAAGTTATCAAACATGTTGAACAAAGACAAACAAGTGAATTAAATCTTCGTTAAAAATGTTTGGGATGCACCGACAATTTTTTTAGGATGAATGAATTCTTATTGCAATTAAATACAAACTCGGTGAAAGAGTAAGCTGTCCACGCAAATCAATTGCTATCCACAGGATATTTAAACAAAACTGAATATATCAATTTAAGCCGAACAAATTCCATGTGTTATATGATGGTGACAGACAACTTTTAGTTAATTCTTGCAAAACATGTGAACCAAGATGTTTCTGCCTCTGTCTCTGAAGCAATAGAGCTGCATTACTCAAGATGTTATGTTCACAACCCTCACCAGCGAACTGACAAAAATCCTCATTCAGTTTGAAAACGATCATTTCAGGGGCAGTGCTATGTAAACATTTGGGCTGGATTACTTAAAAACAACATAATTGGTCCACACATTATGCCTACATTTCTTCGGTATCATATTTGGTATTTTTGAATCCGTTTACTATTATTATCCGAGGATGTTGCAATACTGGGAAGACTAAATTAATGGTACGAACAGCACAAAGCACCAATAAATTTTTGAGAGAAACAGAAATTTTTAACAACAACAAATGTATTGGAAGACAGGCCAATTGCTAGGTCTCCTCAATCGTTCGATCTCAACCTGTTTGAATATTTTTTTGGGAAATATTAAAGAACAGGTTTATACTGAACCAGTTGACTAACATGATTAAATAGTTTCTCACATTCAAGCAGCCGTGGTCTTTATAAACACAGACGTAAACAAAATTAAATTAGATATACAATTTGGATTTATTTTCACTTATTAATTTAACCCTTTCCCCCTAAGAGGACTGGCGTTCCTTTGGAGACACCTTGTATTCTTGTAATAACCAAAATATTAATGCCATTTAGTATTACTGAAGGTTTAACAAACTTTTGATACAGGTAAACTTTGACAATATCAGGATATAATGTTAGTCAAATAAATAATCGCCGATTAATAGAAAAGAACGTAGTGCAAATTGGGATCAAAAATAAAACTGTTTATTAGAATTATGATACTGCATACGATTAGAAACTTTACAATTACACTAAATTCTTATATTAACTCACCGTATCTCTACGGGGTGCAAAGAAACTAATTTATGTTCATTAGGTGAACTACATTTGAAGTAAAACGCTTTCTTTTTCAAATTTACAACCAAATTAGGGCCAAGTTTATTAAACCATGGCAGGTATGCTCGAACGAGAACAATACCGCAAATTTAATTAAACAATACAAAAAATCATAGCCGTAAAGATTTGTAGAGGCCATAAAGAAGTTAGTTCATTCGAATTTCAAATTAGGAATTTGTTACATGCATAGGTTGTAATAAATGTGTCCGGGTGCGTCTCTTGGAATAATTTTTATTTCTAGGAATAGTCATATAAAATCAGTGCGTTTCCCACATACAGGATGTTCGGACGTATAGTGTACGTTTAAAATTAAGACGAAAATATTTTATAACCCTTAACAGGAGAAATACGATTTTTAGTACATAAATGAAGACTATTATTTTTGGGGGATATCAACAAAACTACTGAATTTTTGTAATGTATTTTTTTTACCAAATAAACCTCTGATATATGACTAATTTAACGTAACAAATTGATCTATCGTATTCATTAAAAAGAAAAGAAACTATTTTCAAATAATAATACGTCCATATATATGAACATTTTTGTATTTTATAAGAAAACCAGTGGCGGTTGGTGAATATAGGTTATACCATATCTCAGTATTGGTGCATGGAACGCAAACAATATTTTAAGGCACGACTGTCACTACTGAATGAACAAGTTTTACAGAAAAAAAAAATTTGATAGAGAAAGTTACAAAAATGCGCTGCTACCCCAGATTACTTCTAGACCATTAGTAAAATATTAACAAACTATTTTTTTTCTCGTAATCAGAAGGAAAATTTATCACCCCGTTTTTTTTTATTTTTTGAAAATTTTTTAGAAATTTTGGTTCTTCATTGTGTACATTTCAAAATGTCATCACTTTACGAAAAAACAAAATTTTCAAAAACAAAAAAAAAACAGTGATAAATTTTCCTTCTGATTACGAAAAAAATATAGTGTAGGTACAAATATTTTACTAATTGTCTAGAAGTAATCTGGGGTGGCAGCGCATTTTTGTAGCTTTTTTCTCAATTTCTTTTTCTGCAAAATTTCTTCATTCAGTACTGACAATCGTGCCTTAAAATATTGCTTGGGTCCATGCTCCAATATTAAGATATGGTATAACATAAATTCACCAGCCACCACTAAAGAAAGCTACAGAAATTGTTGCTAACAATCAACATATCGTGGTAAATATTATAAGAATATAGTAACAGAGGTAATAAAAAAAACAGTAATTAAATAACGTCAACATTTTCCAACAAGTACCTATAAAAAATTACTACAGTTGTTGCATAATGGTTTAGTGTATTGAAGGCAAACAGCTTTCCTACATTTAACACATACATTGGTATTTTGTCACGCAGATGATATTCTAGAACCAGGCATTTACGCACGCAAGAACGTACATACGCATGCACGAACGTCTACATGCACGAGCATTCACTCGCAGTCACACACACACACACGCTCACACGCACGAACGCACGCACGAATACACGTACGTACGCACGTACGCACGAACAGAACGCACACGCAACAGAACGCACAGCACACACGACGACGCACGCACGCACGCACGCACGCACACACACATACACACCATTTCTTAGGGTTTTCTTCACAATTTAAATCGATATAACGTTCGCGTTACGACGACCCAGCCATTATTTTAAGAGATATGCAATATCTTTACGCACTAACTTTTGTCACAAACCGGGAGACTGCTCTAAAATTATTCTATTCTGTAGTTTTTTTCCAAAATAGATCATTCTTTTTCTGAATTAGGCAGTAAAGAAACCAACTGTAGTACTACGAATTGAAAAGTGTGTCTTAAATTTAAAGTTCCTAACTTCTTCCTACTTTATTAATCGAACCTACAGGTTAATCGTTACTCATTTTTAATAATTGAATAACACTTTTTTTTTTTTCAAATCTGCCCCTCTATTAAGAGGGAACCTTAATGCACTATGAACTAGAAAATTAGCTCTAGCACCTAGTTCGAAGGCAATTATAAAAAATTAAAAGGTTTTTTATTATTGTTACCCAATGTCAGATAGCTCCGATTCACGCCGGCAAATTAATTACAGTGGACCTAAGATGACCACCTTCTGCATTTGGCATGCTAACCACTCAGCAGATTTTTGCTAGGATGACCGGTATGGTCTTCAACGAACTTTTCAGCAAGAGAAGTAAAACAGGGGATTTTAGGGCACCAATCATGTATGGTAAACTTCTCGCGCTTGCGTAGGAAGTTAGAGTGGGAGTGACCCTAGATATTAAATTGTTATGGGGCTGCAGATCGACAACATTATCAAAAAGTCGACTGCAATCTTCTAGCAATTGCGCTGAGCGGTAGGTAGGAACAGAGTCCTCAACTCACGGATCCTATATTGGTTGTACACGGCGATCATCAGACCAAGGCTCCAGTATGGATCTGTGGTCTGGTGGCCTAGAGTGGACAGAGAGACCACGTCCCGAAAGCTGTCAAAAGTCCAGAGATTAGTCTGCCTAAGGATCACTGGCGCAATGAGGACGACACCGACAGCTGCTCTGGAGGTTCTGCTAGGCCTACCAACGCTTCCCTCGTGGATAAAGAGGGAGGCTATGGTGGTCTATCTGAGAATGTGGGATTTTGGGGAGGTGGCTGTGTTTACGTAGAGCTAAAGGCCTATGCAGTAATTGCTGGATTAGCGGAGAGAGAAATCCCCATATCTGTCCTAAAGGTAAGCGAAGCGGAAGATCAGCTAAAGTTGGAAAGGAAATACACTCTCACTCTTCCCAATATGGAAGAGTGGAGTGAAGGGGGAATGGACTTCCCTCCGGACTCTCTGGTGTGCTACACAGACGGGTCTCGGGTGGCCACCAGACCTTCCTCCGGGGCGGGAATATATCTGGAAGGCAAAGAAGTGCAAGAGAGCTTTGCTCTAGGTTTGTATACCACGGTCTTCCAGGCAGAGGTTTACGCCATCCTAGTGGTGGCAGGTAAGGCTGAGGTTATGAACAGGGTGGAACAGATGGTCTACATCTACTCCAATAGCCACACCGTTCTAAAAGCGGTGAGCTCCCCCAAGTCCGAGATCATCTCTCATTCAGGAGTGCGGGGACATCCTAGAAGAGCTTGTCAGGCATAAACAAGTGAGACTGGTATGGGTCCCGGAACTAACCAGAGTTCCAGGCAACGAGAAGACCGATGAATTGTCTAGACTTGGAACCGAGGAACCCTATCTCGGGCCTGAGCCTGGTAGGCATTACAAGAAAGCAGTTTACAACGGCCCTCAATGAGTGGACCCACAAGACACTGAGGACGCATTGAGGGACCAACAGGGCCTGCAGACAAACTCGAGATTTTGTGACGGGGCCGAAGAAATCAAGATCGACCTGGTTACTGGGCCAGAGTCGGAAAACTCTGAATTTTTAATCGGCGTTCTGACAGGCCACTGCAGACTTAAGAGGCATCTATCATTGCTAGGTATGGAGAAGGATCCTACATATCCAGGATGCCGAAGTGATGAAGAACCATCTTACCACATCCTGGGACAGTGTGCAACATTTGGGCACCTGAGACATAGTATATTTGGTTCTGAGGCACTTCTAAGGGAATGGATGGGCTCCTTCGCAATGAGTGACATCCTGACTTTCATTAGAATATCAGAAAGGTTCAACGAGGGAGCAAGAGAAGCACATGGCTGGGGGGATAGCTGAGGGTTGGTAAAAAGGGCCCAGAGACCATGATATTTGGGTCCGTGTTTCCTCCTTCTTTAAACTGATGTTTTTCTTAGCAGGAGCCAGAATTCTTTTTATTTTTCGGTTTCTCGAGGCTGGACAATCATCCCATGTCTCCGATTCATATGAGCGTCGCGCCAATACATTTTTAGTGAAGGTCAATTTAATACATGATTTTAAAAAATTAGATTGAATACAAAATTAGCAATAATAATATGAATTAATCCGATTTTAAAATGTAACATTCGCTAGACTTCTACTTTTATAAAACAATATAGTAAACAACCCAACAAGATTTTAAATAATAGAGTAAGAGGAGGCGGTGTGCTACTGTTGGCAGATTTAAAATATATGGTGATTAATGTAAATGTTATGTAGAAATAGCCCACAGCTCGTGGTCGAGGCATTTATTTATATGGTTTATGTTCAACGCGTTATTGCTCCTTAACATATGCTCCGACAAATTGATGTTAATTTACATATCTTTACTTTAATCATATTCATATTGTCACAGAAGAAGAGGATGGTGGCCAGATCGCGCGTATCTTAACAAGAGATAATTCACTTACAATATCTTGAAATTAAAATGTGATATGTATGATAGGTTACCAGGTACAGGGTCATCACGCAAAAATGTCCTTTTTTGAAATAACTTGATTATTTTTAAAGTTAATAAAAAAGGTGTAAAGACCTTCATTAATTAATTTTTTTCGCAGAATTTAAATTTTGAATCAAAAAAACAATTAACTGTAACAGATACTGATTTTTTGAAGAACATTATTTTCAGGAGTAAATTGCATCTATATTCCAGAAATACAGTTATTTTGATTTTAAAGGCAATTACAGTTATCAGAATCATTAACGATATTTTCATGCCAAAAATCAAATATCTCAAAAACTTTTTTAAGATAACATGACGTGTAAGTTATTTTAGTAATCAGAAAAATGAGGAAAATCGAATTATTATAAAGTATAGAGGGTGTTCTATTTAAAATAACAAGCGATATGTCATATTTCTTAAACACAATACGCCATTGTTTTTTTGACTAAAAATTTGGAGTCTGCGAACAAAAATAGTTAAGGAAGGTCATTACATCTTTTCGATAAGTTCAAAAATAACCAAGTTATTCCAAAAAAGGACATTTTCGCGTGATGATCCTGTACATAGATACCTTATAGACCTAAGATAGTTAGTTATATTTGGTGCACACATATTCCATAAGCGGCGCATACGGGTCTTTTGGAGAGGAACAAATAATTAATTAAAATGTGTCCAGTTTATATGGAAAATTGTAGAATCGTCATATCAAAAAAAAAAATCACTACTTAGGTAATATAGGGATGACACACCAACGTCATATGACCAAAAATAAAGACCTTTACGGCAACATATTTTAGATGCACTTAGGACGTCCCTGACTTAATATATCTAACGTTATTTTTTTTACACTGAACTGATTCTGCGGTTGGCTCCTTGTGAAACATCATTAAATATTTTAAATATATGAAAGAAATTTACTTTTTAATATTTCAAAATATTTTATTAGAAACTCTACACGTGTTTCGGCTTTTTAGGCCTTTGTCAAGAGTACAGAGAATACTGAACAGTAAAATTTGTGTTCATCTGGTACCTACTATAAAACTATTGTAAATCATGTTTTTATAAGTTGAATATTACTTTATTTTTAAATCTAAATTATTTTATTTAAAATATGGTGGCAGGTAAAAATTTCTTGTTCATTCGTTAAATTTTTCTTATTTTTAACAGCCTTACTTATTTCTAATTGTTCTTTCCTTTCTTTTCCGAATGGAGTAATTTGACATTATTTAAATCTATAAAATGACTGTTTTCTATACAATGTGTTGACATACCCGTACTATATACATTGTTTACAATAGATTTCCTGTGTTCCTCGAATCGCTTTTTTTACATTTCGTCCAGTTTGTCCAATGTATACAGCATCACAGTCACTACATTTTAACTCATATACTCCTGTTTTTTTGTAGCTTTTCAGTTTTGTCTTTGTTATTAATTAACATTTTACCTAAATTATTTTTATTTACTGAAATTGTTCTACATCCCAGTTTATTCAGTTTATTACTAACTCTATTGCTAATCTTAGGCCTATAATTAATACATTTATATCTCTTATTGTATTCCTGAGAAGAAGCGGCATAAAACTCTTTACGTAAATTTTTCTTTTGTTTGTTTTTTATTAGTTTATCTATTAGGTTTTCTTTATAGCCATTGTTTCTTGCAATTTCTTTGATTACGTTAACTTCTTTTTTTAAATATTATTAACATTTCCATTAAGCGAAGAGAAAAACTATTTTACAATAGTTTTATAGTAGGTACCAGATGTGGTTATATGTAAGCAATGAACACAAATTTTACTGTTCAGTATTCCCTGTACTGTTGACAAAGGCCTAAAAAGCCGAAACACGTGTAAAGTTTCTAATAAAATATTTTCAAACATTAAAAAGCAAATTTCTTTCATATATTTAAAATATTTTTTTACTTCGTACAGACACTTTTGTGATTGACGTCAGTGTGATGTTCCTAAGGTACTAATATCATGACGATTTGAATAATTGCAAATTTACTTGTAAATAATTTACAATAATTTTGTTCATTTACTTCTAAAACATGACCAAAAAGTTACGTCAATATGCCGTGACTTTGCTGCCTGGCTAGTTTGGTTACAGCTTTATATTATTTGGAATGATATGTTAGCTAAATCTGATGAATTTAAATATCGACTTAACCTACTTAGTACGTATCTAACTATATCGGTTTACTTTACTACGTTGCATTCATTTTGAGTCTTGATTTTTAGAAACAGAGATAACTATTTCCAGATTAGAATTTATGAAATTAGTAAGTATTAGTAGTATAATCAAATACTGTATAAACGAGATGATAAATTATTATTGTTAGGTTCAAGAAACGCATGGTCCTTCTCAAGTACAGAAGAATTAAACATGAATTAGAGATCAGCACCATAAAATCTTGTTAAAGGTTAGAAGCGCAATCAATAATCAACTAAATGACTTTTGCCGGAGTTTCCATACTAAAGCCTGGTTAGTTGGCCCGATCAAATGACTTGTAAAAATACGTTTCGAAGTTTAAAACTTAAGTTTTGTTTCAATCATATCCAAATAATGCCTCCTTGGTCGGTGAACCATGCCAATATATAGATTATTGTGGTTTGATGTTTGTGCCAGAAATGCTCAAACGATTTTTGGAAAATACTTTTCAAACCCATAATAGAAGAATGCTTTTAAGATAGAGTATTCACATTAACGATATATTAACCTTTAAGACAAACAACGAGCTGATGTAGAGTCAAAAATAATACAAAGCAGGGAAAGAAATATTAGAACCATGTACACCAAAAAAGAAAACAATGATGTGACTACGAACATTGGTATTTCGGGCTTGCTCTCCCTCATCAGCTTAGCATAACTTAAGGAATGAGATCTTGGATGGGATAAATCAGGAATAAAAACTATAAAAGTTTTATATATTGCAAGTGCAAGGTACTAAATATGCGCCTTCTTTTCCCTCGTGTCAAATTTTGGTCCTTAAATGACGGCATTTGACAAGAGTTGTCATCGATCCCAGGTCCGGCAGATGACAATGTCTAAGGGAATGGTTATGTGTACATGTAAAAATCTTAAAAAAAAGATAGTACTAAAAACTGAAAGAAACAACGAAATTATTACAAACATTAACATTCTTGTGTTTATAGGTAACATCAGAAACTGACGGATAATTGGAAAGACATTTCTCACACTTAAGAGACTGTTATCTTAAAATTCTTATTACAGCTCCATCTTATTGGTATTGTACTAAAAAATATCGATTACTTAAAAATTTATCTTCAGCCTTCTCGCTCGTTTTTGGATTTATGCAATGATCTCCAATAACTCAGCGATATTCCCACGTTAGTTGTTAAGATATTGAAATCTTCTTTTCATGTTTGACATAAATAGCAAAATGATTTATTCTCTTCACTACTTATTCGTTTCTTGGACATTCATATTAGAATAAATAATAGGTACATTAACAATTTTTTTATTAGTATAGTTGCACAACTAGATCTCTAATAGATTTATCATGTAGTGTTTTTGAAAAAAAAATTGATCTCGGCAAGGTACATCTCGACACTACTTTCACATCATTATTTCCAATTTTAAATGAGTTAAACAAATAATTTTCAGTAGACGTACTAATTTCATTTCATATTTACAAAATTTTTTGATGAATGAAAAATTAACTGTGTGATTGAGAAAGCTATTTTCTTACACTCTTCAGATTAACTACCGAAAAAAAGGTGCCAGTTAATCTCATAAAAAATTTGCAAAATAATTTTCTGAGATTATTCCTCAACTGAAATAATTTTTGTTTGGATTTTTTTGATTTTACGAACAAACTTTCCCAGATCTTATTTGCCAAGTTTTTAAGTTAGGTGGTTTTTGACAACAATTTTTCATTCATAATCACATAGATTACATGCCGATTCGGTTGTATTGTTGAACATCGTCGTATCGTTGGGTATTCCTGTCTCTTTTGTCATTATTTTCACGGTGACTGATTAGCAACAGTTGTGTTACTGGTACATACCATCATACCTGTCTCTGGTAAGATGTTGTTCAGTAAAAAAAACACTTGATTCCTATACCTTGATTTTTTTTTTTTAAATTATATTTTCAATCATTACCCTTCACTTCCGTCGATCTTTAAATCAGAGATTGTTTTACTCTATACTAAGTGCAATTTTATCAAGGAACCCTTTAAGTAAATATACCATCCTAAAAATATATATATTTAATAGGTACATTTTATTTTTAATCAATTAAATAATCTCGTTTTTTTCACTTTGACTATAATGCAGATACAAATACATGATTTACTTCTTTAAGGTGATATACAAGTCTTACACGAT
Organism: Rhamnusium bicolor; assembly: GCA_029963845.1. Classification (NCBI taxonomy): domain Eukaryota; kingdom Metazoa; phylum Arthropoda; class Insecta; order Coleoptera; family Cerambycidae; genus Rhamnusium; species Rhamnusium bicolor. The sequence goes on along the minus strand of JANEYF010003663.1, from coordinate 201,381 downwards.
AATTGTTATATAAATTACAATAATTTATTATTATCTATTAAACAAGTCTGTCTGTTAATAAATATGTTGTGTTATATATTTTATTACATGAATATAAATTGTAAATCAAGCTAACGTTTTAGAGCAAACAATTCCATTTATTAACTTAAGTTGTTTATTTGTTAATGGAAACTTGCAGGGATTGTAGGTAACACTTAAAAACGCCAAATGTCAACCAGTAAAATCAGTTTTGGTAAAAACAATAAATTTTAAACATTATTAAACTGTTATTATTAATAGTTATTCACATCAAAATAATCTGAGGAAATAAATCTTGTTTTAATACGGTTAATGATAGTCTCTATATTATATAATAAAACAAATTAAACAATAGAAATATTTTATTTTAGATAAAAATATCCAAACAAAAACCCTTGATGAGTACAACATAATTCTAAAAAGAACAAATAAATGTACATTTTTTGTTATGACGTCATCATTGTTTCCGCTATGACATCATCGATATTTTTTTAAATAGAATACCCTTTATATTTCTCCAATTTTGGATTCTGCTTCAACAGCTGAATCGAGGTATGTATCATACTTAGGATCTAAAATTGATAAGTTGGAAGATACGGCCATTTAAAAAAAAAAAGTAAAAAAAGTAAAATAAACTCATTTTTTATTAATTTTTGAAGTAGGCTAGTTTCTGTTTGTTCATACTTTCATTTCCTAATATAAGAAAGTTTAGTAATCGCGATTTTTTTTTACCTCGAGATTTTGATTGATATCACGTTTTGAACCCTCTTGAATCCATTCTGATTATTTCCCGAATGATGTCTGTCGGTTCGTGTGTGGGGGGGTGGTGTGTGTGTGTGTGTGAGTGTATGTATCTGTGGCCGCGTTAACTCAAAAAATACTAATGGGAGACTTCCCAAATTTGGCAATTAAGATTTTCAACATTTTAAGTGACACATTAAATTTGGTGAATGTGATACCACCAGATGACACATAATGAATGAAAGAAGGAAAAAGGTACAATTTCGGAAATTGAAAATTTTTTATTGCATTTCTGGACGACTCTCGACGAATTATAATAAAATAACATAGCTTTACGGAAAAACATCTGTCTGCATGTCTGTAGTATCGCGATATCAGCCACAGTTTTTGAGATAAAGCTTGCAAATTTGGTACACATGTTCTAAGGGCCAAAGACAATGATAGATTCGGTGATGAGCAAAATTGGCCAACTGAAAGGAGGACCACGGGATCTCAAACTGTTTTGTATTTTTCATTACAAAAAAAATATTCTTGATGAAAGATTATAAATCATGTCTACTATATCAAGGCAATAAAATATATTTTCCAAGTATTTAAATAAAACTGATATAAACTGAAATATTTTACACATTTAACCTCATAAAATGGGGTTAGGATAAATTTAACAGTTTGACATTTGAAATGTCTAATTTAGTTGCAAAAATATCAATGTCAATAAGAAGAAATTATTAAAATATATGACATGAATTATTATTGACAATATCGAACGACACTGATATTTAATTATTTAAAAATTTAAATGAAACATTTCAAGGTACGCTATCAAAATTTAATTGAGGTAAGTGAAGAATTAAATAAAATGATTCATTTAAATCAGGATGATATATACTAATGTAAGAAATATGCTGGCCACGTCAAATATTTTTGTTTTATCATTATCGTCTTTGACGATTAATAATACTTTACCCTAGTAGTGGTTTCTCAATAATTGTTGACGATTTATTTTAATTTATAACATGAGTATATCTGTAAAACAGAGAATTGAAATTCTTACGATGATTGGGTATTGTGATAGGATGCGAACTTAACAGGAAGTATGTAATTTATTTAATACTAAATATTCAGAACAACCCATAACTCAATCGACAGTGAGTAAAATTGAAAATATTTTTTGATAAACTGGTTTTGTGGAAGATTTACCCAAAACAGGTCGCCCAGGCATTGATGAGGATAAAAAATTAAATATTTTACTGGCTGTTAAAAAAATCCACGTATCAGCGTTCGCCAGGTTAGTAGCGATTGTGATATTACTAAAAATCAGTACATACAGTTTTAAAATTAGAAAAATGGCATCCCTTTAAGACTCAGCTTGTGCAAGATCTAAGTGATGTGTCAATGTGTGAGCGGGAATTATAAGAAATAAATCATTGGACCTTATTTTTTCGATAGAATTGTAACCGGACCAGTATATTACCAATTTTTAATGGGCCATCTCATCCCAACATTATTAAATTTATTCCCCAGTAGAATTGATCCTGGAAATGTTGACGAAAGCATATGGTACCAACAGTATGGTGCGCCTCCCCATTATGCAACAGACGTTCGAACGTATCTTAACCAAATATTTCTGAACAGGTGGATTAGTAGACGTTGACCCTTGGAATGGCCACTAAGGTCACTGGACTTCAATCCATTAAATTATTTTTTGTGGCGCTTATCTAAAAAACTTAGTTTATAAAACCAAACCGGAAAATATTGTTGAATTAAAAGAGAGGATTAGAATATAAATAAACAACATTTTTCAGGAACTATAAACAAGGTTTAACAACACTTTATTCATCGTTTAGGGTACTGTCAGCTACAACAAGGAGTTCGAACATTTCCTATAAATTGCTTTTATCATTAACTAACCGTTAATTCTAGTGACTATTATTTGCTCAAACAAAATGTGAAAAATTAGTAAATTCTTTTATTCAAAATGGCCGTATCTTTCAACTTATCAATTTTAGACCCTGCGTGAAATTTTTGAAATCAGCTGTTGATTCAAAATTGAAAAATGGAGAAATATACAAGGTATTTCACATTTAAAAAAATATCGACAGTGATGACGTCATGACCAAAAAATAAATAAATTATACGGTGCGCAATTAAAATTAGAAATCGACGTGTCCGAGGATTTTTTCTAAATATTTTTGGTTTAAGAAATAATGAATTTATTCCATACTTTACGGACACACTGTATATATAGTGATATACACTAGAGGTTCTTGTGTTCTGATGTGCTCTTTCTAGGTAATATAGTTCTCAATCTTTTTAACGTACTGAACTTTGTGTATATGTGGTGAAGATAACAATAAATAATTTAAATTATACAGGCAATGAAAGTGAAAATAAGAACATTGAGAACTATCAATAATAATAATAATAATAATAATGTTTATTTATAAATAGTAATACAACACAGAAATGTAGAGGTGTGTAATAGAACATAGTTTAAAATAAACATAAATACACCACAATAAATATCTGAGTAGATATTTGTGCGTGGGAGAATATATAAATTATTTATAAACATTTATACATGGCATCGAAAGACGTGATAACTAAATGAAAAACAGAAAAAAAATGACTATGGATATAAGTTGACTAATACTAAAAGATACATATAATATAATGACAAAGATTAGTGTTATGAATAAGAAAGAATAAGAGCATAAATTACACATATTAAGACAATAAAATAATATGCAACAATTTAACAAATACTACTTATATATAAAAAGGTGAACATACAGCATTGTAATTTTTTAGCTGTTTTTCAAATCAATTTGCTTGTGAATGTCGACTCTGGGTCGTTGACTTATATAATTTTTGCATCGAATTTTAAAGATATTTAACGACTTTGCAGTTTTGACATCATAAGGTAACGTTGAGTACATTTTTGGACTTAAATAGGTATGTAAAATTTCTTTGGCCTATATTTTTCCTCATAAACTCAACTTTGTAACATTCAGAATTTTGTCGCGTAAAATAATTGTGTGGTATATCAATTAGATGATCTTTATTTTTATACTGATTCACGCAGATTGCGTAATAAAAAATCTTTCTTGCATCGAAAAGTCGTTTATGTATAATTCATCGGTAGGGAATAAAATATCTTTTTTCAACATTATTTTTATTTTTCTTTTCTGAGTTAACTCCAAATAATTTAAAGTAGTTTTATTTACTCCACCCCAGCCAAGTATTCCATAATTTATGTGGGACTCGACCAGAGCGTAATAAATAGTTAATATGTCATCTTTCGGTAGAATATCTTTAAGATGTTTAAAAATTGGAATTAAGGATCTTAATTTTTTCACTATATAATTTATGTGAGAATCCCATTTTAAGTGGCTATCTATATAAATACCAAGGTACTTAATTGTATCGGCTTTGTATATTTTTAGTGAATTATCCCTATCCGTAATCTTTAACGATTCAAATTCGGGTAAAGAATTTTTAAACGACGCGAATGGAAGAAAGAAAGTTTTATCAAAATTTAGTGAGGATTCTACTATCGAACCACTTTTTGAATTTTAAAAAGTCATTTTCTGCTTTAGTTTTTAAGCGCTGCCAGGTTTGGTCGACATAATAAATGACTGTGTCGTCTGCGAAAGTGAGAACATCTCCACAAGATTCCATTAAAAACAAGTCATTTATATATAATACAAAAAGCAGAGGTCCTAACACTGTCCCTTGCGGAACTCCGTATTTTACTCTTTGAAAGTCACCTCTTATTCCGTTTATTTCGACGCATTGTTTTCTATCGATAATATAACTGCTCAATAGACTTCTAGACTATTAAAATCTCTTACTAATTGCTCTTAATTTTTTTTATCTTCTAAGTTTCTTCATTTTAAGTTTAAATATGTACATTACATTCTAACAGAAAATTTATAAAAAATATGGCAAAAATCTAAAATTGTTTTCAGTGTTCCAATATAACACCATACTTATATATAATAAAATAACGTAATTTTGACAGATACCTATCTAATACTAATACAGATTTTATTCGTTTTCGTATATTATGAAAAAAAGTGTTAGGTACAAATGTCGCACTTTATCAGCTTTAGTGGAAAAATTGTGCTAGATTTCAAAAAAAATATTGAAACAACCCGCCAAAAAGAAAATTTTCACACTCAAGAAATGATTTTCTTCAGTTATAATACAAAAAACGTAAACTTCTAGTCAATCTCAATATTTTTTTATTCTAATACTAAGACCACTGTTATTTAATTCAATGCAGTTCTTGCTCCTAGACTGAGTAGTAATTTTAATAGTTACTATAATAAAATGTATTAGAAGTGTTGTTTTTGATTCAAGTCGATATAAAATTATTTGATTTATACCATATAAATTTAAATTATAAACTTTTTTTAATTATAAATATTTTTGAACCTGATTTATTATTGGCAAATAAAAAATATTTGAAATTATTTTAATACAGTACTTATATTTATTCTTCCTTGAAATGCTTACGGTTTCAGGTCAAATTTTAGCCAAGCCCGACTAAAATTTTTCATTAATTAAAATGATTAATTTCTCCCTACCTTTTTATAGATATAATATATATCCGCATATTAACTTACAAGGTGTGTCAAACAAGACAGATCATCAATTTAATATAATGGTTCTAGTTCTAAAATCATAAAATCTTGTTATTAATGATTCCAATCATGTAACCATGTACTATGACAATATTTGGGTACGGATATTATCTTGTGGCGAAAAAGTCCAGGTAAGTTGCTCTTACAAGATATCTGCATAGTTTAATAAATTGGATGATTTTCAGTTACTGAAATTTCAATATTCATCTAGTTTTCTTCCTCTTAGGAAGAGGGCTGGCTTAACAACTGTGTTATCTAGGAAATAACTCTGATTATTTTCAGAGCAAAATTCTTTCGAAAATAACACCTGATCTCTAGTTTGTACTAATGCTACTCATATAGCGGTGTATGTATGTGCAGTTCACCACAAATTCAGGCAGTTTATTTTTACGGCTTGGTGTGTCCTTATAATTTAATCAGTGGTGTACCATTTTTTCTGTACAAATAATCCTTCTTTTCTGAAAAATAATCAATACCGCCACCACTACGTCTAGATTGAAGTAGGGAAATGAAAACTATCCCGAAGAAGTTATTAAGAAATTTTTACCTACCAAATTTCATTAAAACTTTTCGTTTATTTATTTTCATATGTTTCATCTATTCTCAAAAGTTGAAAGGTAAACTTGGGACTACCCTGTATAACTTTTGGCAGAATTAAGTGTAATCAAGAGTAATACCGTAGATGTTGACAATTTTCCGATAATTTCGTCTAGATCAATGAATGCTTGTTACTTGAAATTTTTCTGAAAGCAACAAAGAGTGTTTGGTTTACTCACATTTTCGCGGGAAAAGAGTCACAAATTGATTTTTTTGTTACGTAGCATATCTCTGAGGATATTGATACCGGTAATCAAGGCTTTAGAAGAATTGGTGTATATCACACCGATTTTTCTAAAGCCTTTGACATACTTGGTATTCTTTTCAATAAATTAAAATCATTTGATTTATTAATTTCCTTGTTATCTTCTTATTTAACAGACAGAAATCAATTTGTAGAATACCGTAGTTTCAAGTATAATAAATTTTTTGTTATATTTGGAGTGTCTCAAGGATCAGTGCTGGGACACTTATTATTCATTTCTTGGTGAGAGCAACTATGACTAATTACTTCAAAGAAATTTAAATAATATTAATGGTTGGTGCATTTCAAATAAATTGACTTAAGGATTTCTAGGTGTAATATCTTATCTATCAGTAGAAATAACCATTCTTTACAATGTAATTGTGATTAGATGATGTTTTATTGATGACTGGATATAAGTATGTGTTTTCATTTTTATATTTCCCTTTGTAATTGCCGGTTTAGTCAATACTAAAAGGCACTACGTATGTGATCTTGTTTCCATAGTTACCAAAATCAAATTAATATATCAATTGAAACGCTAACATATAGCAAACTAAAGAAAAAGGAATTAAATTCAGATGATATTACATTTAATAGAGTAACTGTTTAAATGGTATGAACGTAATTTAATTTATTTTTTTCAAGAAACAAATACAACTCATATAATTAATCGTTATCGCAAATCGTTCTCACTTTCGAAACAAAACATGTTGCTTTTAGGAAACCACAATCACGCTAAAGCGCTCCTGTCGTTTCCAAGTAACATATTTTACTTCTTATACATAGGTAATCGAACGACTTTGATTTTCGATATTCATTAATACACTTGTTGAATTCATTCACCTTTATTGTAATCACTGTTTTTATACAGGGTTATTCACTATAAATTACCCACCCCTTATCATCGTTATTATTGCCTATAGAAAAAAAGTTTCAAATAAAAGTTTTGTGGGTATGACTGAATTTTGTTAAAATACTATCAAAAGTATAGTAGCATGCAGATTTAATTTTTTTTTTAAATAGGAACCCTGTATATTATTAAATTTTTGGAATGATCCTTTGTTCCTGATTTCAAAAATATACCATATGTTACCCCTACCATATACCATTTTTGAGTTATTAAACGTCGAATATCTTAGTTAAACTATAAATATGTAAATGTTAACATTATTATATGGCTCCGTGGTCTAGAGATAACGTACTTGCCTCGAAACCTCGGGGTCCCGGGTTCGATTTCCGGTCGAGGAACTGGGACTTTTCTGTGAGAGAGATTAATCGTAGTATACTCGGATATTGGGTGTGTGTCCATTGTCTCTAAATGTGTAGCCCTCTTCCACACAAAGTTATTTCAGACCTTCAGGGATAAAGGGGGTTGTAATTTCATGTGGTGTTATTATTATTATTATTATTATTTTTATTATTATTAAAGTGAGCTATGAAAATGACTATTATGTTTGTTAAGTGACATTTCTTTAATGAAATAATCAAAATGGTTTACAGTGAGGAAGAAAAAGTCCAAATATTTACTTGTTATATACAAAATAACAAAAATAAACGTGCAGCAAAAAGAGTATATAGGGTGTTGTATCCATACCATCCAACACCATCAGAAAATACTTTCAAAAATATTTACCTCCAGTTTTAGTAGAAAAAAAGAGTGTATTTCAAGCAAACCAGGAATAACAGCTAGATAGAAGGTAAGCCCATCCATATTTATTCGCGAAAAGAATTTTTTGAAACATTGTATTATTTTTTAGAGAAATCGAAAGTCGTGGGAAAACACGGACAGCAGAAAAAAATAAAAAATCAGGAAGAAAAACTGTTAACGTTTGGTGTGGAATTTTCAGAAACAAAATTGTTGAGACTATACTTTATGATAATACTTTAACTGGAATTACCTATCTGGAAATAATTATCACAGAAGCAGAAAATATTCTTTTGCAGAATTTTCCGGAAGCCAAACTTGATGATATGCTTTGGATGCAGGATGGGGCAACTCCGCATAGTGTCCTACCCGTTCGAAATCATTTGAATAATGTATTCCCAATATCGATTAGGAATAATGGAACTATTAAATGGCCACCTAATAGTCCGGATTTGACCTCTATGGATTAATTTGCAGAAGGCGGTCATTCTGGGTTCTCTCCGTCTGCTTAGGGCACATGATTCTGGTATCTACAGTCACTAACCCTGCGGGATGTAGGGAGTGGCTGTAGTTGATGCGCCGGCGCGACTCCCGTGAGGCGTCGGAGGCTACGGGAGGACTGACCGGCATCGGGAAAACGAAAAAAAAAAATAATAATAATAATAATAAGGGGGTGCTAAGGGCTGACAACCTCCACGTTGGTGCACCCTGGACAGGCAGAGGCAACTCTGCCTGACAAATGCCGGCCGGGGTACCAGGGCTAACGACATTGGTATCTTTACGGCTTGGGTTCCTTATAATCTAAGAAGGGCCCCTCACAATCGACCCCCAAGCGGATGGGGGTCAGATACAGGTGGAAGAGGTCTTACCGGATGGTCTCAACGTTGACAACCAAGGCAATGAACATGGACGCTTTAAGTGGACGAGGGAACTTAGGGATGACTTGCTGACCTGCTGCGAGAGTAGCGGTTCGTACGGAACAAAACAATTTGTTCCGTACGAACCCTTCCCGCCTCTTTCAAGAGCCACAGCGTGTTGTCGAGAATCCGCCGACTGTAGAAGATGTCGAAACCTTCTGGAAGGGAATCTACGAAACGACGCGTCCATTCAATAGCGACACACCATCAATTGCACACTTCGAGGCTCTGTGTCAAAGACATCTTGAAGAGCCAGAAGAAGTGTGCCCGGCAATCAGTACGGAGGAAGTCCAACAAGCACTTGTTGGTATCAAGAACTTCGCTGCCCCGGGCCCAGACGGCATTAACAACTGCTGGTGGAAGAAATTTCCTTCCACTCACCGCCGTCTGGCGCGAGTTTTCAACTCATGGTTGAACGAGGGGCAGCAGATTCCGGACTGGTTCGTCGAGGGACGTGCTGTGCTTATCCACAAAAAGGGGGATATTTCCGACCCGAGGAATTATAGGCCGATCACTTGCCTCAACTCCTGCTACAAGATATTTATACGTATCTTGTATGCTAGGACACTGAGGTCTGTTGATCCGGTCTTCCAGCAGATACACGAACAGCGTGGTGCCAAGAAGGGCATGGCAGGTTGCAAGGACAGCCTGCTGATAGACCGCTGTATTACACAGGATTCTGTGCAATACAAGCGGAATCTATCGATGGCCTGGATTGATTATCGCAAGGCATTTGATACAATATCACATGAGCTATTGTTATATTTGCTCGAATGTCTTGCGGTACCAGCACCACTAGTGAGATGCATAGAACAGCTGCTGCCACTCTGGAAGACCCGCTTCACTATAACACAGGGCACAAACAATCTGAATATAAATAATGAAGCCATTTCCGGTGCAATTATAAATATAAGAAGACGTTATTAATTATGCATTGACAATAATGGTGGACACACAGAACATCTTTTATGAGATCATTTATTTATATTTAAATTTCCTAAATAAATCTTTGTTATCTATATTGTATAAATATTTGGTTTTTCTTCCTCACTGTAAACCATTTTGATTATTTCTTTAAAGAAATGTCACTTATCAAACATAATAGTTGTCATTTTCATAGCTCACTTTAATAATGTTAACTTTTCCATATTTACAGTAACTAGTTTAACTAAGATATTCGACGTTTAATAACTCAAAAACGGTATATATTAGGGATAATATATGGTATATTTTTGAAATCAGGAACAAGGGATCATTCCAAAAATTGAATAATATACAGGGTATTCCATTAAAAAGAAATTATTATTTTTTGTATCCCCTGAAATCTGCACGCTACTGTACTTTTGATAGCATTTTAATAAAGTTCCGTCATAACCACACAACTTTTTTTTTTTTTCAATAGGCAATGAAAACGATGATAAGGGGTGGGTAGTTTATAATGAATAACCCTGTACATAGGCTTGCCTATTTCTCAATAAATATTATGTTATATGTTTGATATAATTGGTTAAATATTTTTAACGAAACATATTTGGTACAGTATAAAGTAGTGAAAATGATCCAGCCCTCATAAATAAAAAATCTTGAAATAAGTACTTCTTCATAGCGATACTTATTTCACTCGAATAAAATTCATAAATCGACAGGTAAGTAAATGTTGTCCGATGGAAACCTTTTGAATTAAGCACCGCCCGAACAAAGATTCATTAGTTTTTTGTGGTCAGTGTGTCAATTTATCTTTTATAGATGGCATAAGATGTATTCTAGAAGGGCCATAAATATTAGTCGGTAGCATTCCTGAATGGGCAGCGGGCTGTTCCTGCATGTTCGCCGTCAGTCGGCCATAATGAATGAGGACCTGATCCTGAACATGAACAGACGCCGAAAGAAACCATGGAGGTACGGTAGCTCCTAGAAATATACCGGGCAACCTTACGTAGGCAGATTAACTAACGAACATATTATATCGTTACAGGAATACTACGCAACAACCTTGTTGAGTTATATCGATCCTTATAATTGACACAATTTTGTTTACCAACAATGTGATGCTATTATCAACAAATTAGTATCAATATAAAACAATAATTTTAATTTACTATAAATTCCAACTATATTTTTGCTGCTTTATTGCCGAAATGGAACAAAAGCAAGGTGGGTTGAAAACGCTTTGGGAAATAAAATAATTGTGCATAAATGAAGTTCATTTTTTGCTGCCATGTCACTAGCCTAATAATAGACTTTTGCTAGTATGTTTTTCATGTCATCTTAGAGGCGAACTGGACTGTGGTTTAGTTATAAATGCAAGTTATAATTTTTACTTGTATCATGACCGATAACAAATAGGTAGGTGATCTTCGCAGCTCAGGGGCTCAAAGAGCCCGATGGATCTCCTAAAATACTGCGGATGAAGGGGAAAACGACCGAGCCTCGATCAGTTTCCAGGGTTTCAGTTTTAAAATTTACAAGTTTTTTTTAAAACCATGTTTTTTTTAATATATCTTTTAGATATAAAATTACGTAAAATTATACCTAAAACAATATTTTGAAATTCCCCATAACGAAAATTTTATTTTGATATAATGTAAAAGTGAACCTCCCCAGGGGTCTAGACTACATCTTGACGGCCCTGACCTGTATTGTACTCTGTCAAAAAATACGGCATAGTCTATTTTTATATACCATAACTTATATTTTTATTGAAGGATCCTTAATAAATACATGTGCAGAAAATAAATCAGTTGTATTCAGGCGTATGTGCCCATTACACTTCCGCGACTTCCATAAAGGAGACCGCCTCTCCCTACACAAGAGAGCAGTCTACTAAAAGGTAGATTCCATAACTTCTATGTCTTAATGCCCCTAATGGTGCACATTTACATAAAAATTTAGCAGATATTTTTTCCTCCAATCTGCACACCGATAAATAGGATCATTTTTCCGCTTTTTCATTATCTTCACCCATATAAGTTTCACTGAGTTCCTCGCACAAATCAGTTAGAATTTTCGAAAATTCAGTACCAGCTTAGAGTTATTTGATTTAAGAGTCCTCAAATCTCTGGTGATATTTTCATTTATCATAATAAAATGACCTATATCTCAGAATGGAACACACTTGAAAAATATCAGGAAGCACCGAAATACGAACCTTTGGTTTGTATCCATGTATGTCAGCACCAGTTCCCTCCTGAGTCTTTGATCCATCTGTATACCATTCCAGACTGCCAGAATTCAGTCAATTTCTTTTATTGTACTCCAAATCTCGACTAGAGAGCACAACTGTATATAGAATAGTAAATTGATACATTGGAAGGCACCGGTCATCTTCCGACCATCTGAGAACCTGTTCTCTTACCGGTAGAGCTAGAATCTTTGTATATCCAAGATCCTGATGTGTTATATTCCACATTCCTTTCTTCAGCATATAAATCAAACAAAATAGTAGCTGCCCTTACAAAAAAATTAGAAATACACCACTGCCACAACAATCTAAGTCAACATATCCTTAAAATATTTAAAATTTAGGTGAAAAACATGTTACAGGCATTGGGAATTTTACAAATTATAAGCAACTCTAGTTCAAGATTTTAGTTCAAACTTAGTTGTAAACACAAAAACATCATCGGTTAGTGTAAAACAGTAAAAAGTGATGTGCTCGCTATACGCACAAATTATTAATTAAGTAGCATTATTGTTAAACTATAAATTGCCACATCGGATTATTTTTTCGTTTAAGGTAAGATATTTAAATAATAATCAAAAACGGCAGAAAATTTTAAATTCCTTTATATTTTAGTCCTTACATTGAAAAAGGTGGAAAGCAGCCACCGAAACGTTTGTGAAATATGTTTATAAATTATATATATATACATATATATGTTAAATTCGTTTTCCGGGTATACTCCCAGCGTAGGTGATAGGTCCCGAGACAGACCATGGTTGTCTGAACGACGTTTCGGCAGAATCTCATCTGCCATCTTCAGGTTCTAACAGATAACTGCTTGCTGCGGCTTCTGGTAACTCGAACTGAAATGACGTTTTCTGGATCTGGCAGTTCTTTATATACTCTACCTATGTTACGCTCTGTTGCTCTCGACACACTCCGGGCGTCATGGTCTGCTGCACCCATCTCCTGATTTCGAGCGCGGCTTCGTGTAATCGGTCCTGTTCGGGCGCGCATGCGTGTGTCTGTGCTTATGTCACGGTCTGTTGCACCCATCTCCTGATTTCGAGCGCGACTCCGTGTACTTGGTCCTATTAGATTAGCTCTGGTTGGTTCCTCTTCGTGTGTTCGTTGCGTTATGTTTCTTGCTTCCTCATGGACAGCAGCATGCAATACCAGAGCAGGCTTCCATACATAAAAGCTGCCATACATAAAAGGAACAACGGATAAAATAAGCAAATTTCTACGTAAACATAAAATAGAAACAACTTTTAAGACCGACAAGAAAATCAGCACCATTCTTCGAAATCCAAAGACCAAAATTGCTCTAGAAAGTCAAGGGGTATATGAAATACCTTGCCAAGATTGCAACAATTAAATTAGTGTTTTTGATATAACGTAACTGATTAAAACAAATAAAATTTAATAAAATTACATAGAATGTGAATTTAGATTTAAAATATGTCTAGAAAATATTTACATATATATATATATATATATATATATATATATATATATATATATATATATATATATATATATATATATATATATATATATATATATATATATATATATATATATATTAAATTCGTTTTCCGGGTATACTCCCGCGTAGGTGATAGGCCCCGGAGAGGGACCGTGGTTGTCTGAACGACGTTTCGGCAGAATCTCATCTGCCATCTTCAGGTTCTAACAGATAACTACACTACTCGGCTTCTGGTTCTATATAGATATATATACATTATCTGTTAGAACCTGAATGGCAGATATATGATCCACATATATCTGGACCTATATATCCCGGAAAACGGATATATATATATATATATATATATATATATATATATATATATATATATATATATATATATATATATATATATATATATATATATATATATATATATATATATATGTAAATATTTTCTAGACATATTTTAAATCTAAATTCACATTCTATGTAATTTTATTAAATTTTATTTGTTTTAATCAGTTACGTTATATCAAAAACACTAATTTAATTGTGTCTCGTTTTATAATTGTATCCTAATCATTGTAAAGCTCTGAAGAAGACTAAATTATAGTCGAAACGTTAGCGATTGAACTGAATTAGTTTATTTTTTTGTCCTATCCCGGCGAACTTCCCATCAGTAAATATTTCTCAAGGACACAACGATATCCCTCACAACGTATATTCATTCATGCAAGTAACTTTCAGCCTTCTACCGTATCCTTGAACAGTCGCCTTTGATATTTCTTTTGAAAAAAATGGGAAGTCGTCAATTTTTCTTCTAACTGGAAATGCTTCCCTGGGGTATAGCCATTTAATGCAAATTGGTTATCGTAGACAGCTTATGCCTACTTAGCCGGGATTCTTTTCAACTGCATTAAAGATTCGTTCCTCTTAAGAAATTGTCAGTGCATCTGGACGTTCCAGAGTCTGACACTAGGCTACTCGGTAAATGAAAAGTAAGTAGGTTACCGATTTTTAAATAAAAAGAACTACATTTTCGAGTTTTTTTTGCAATTTGAATAAGAAAGATTTATTGAAATTTTCTGGGAAAATTTGCTCATATATAAGGTTTTTATATAAATTGCTTTAATATGAAATTTCCTTTGAGACGGGCGTTACTTTTGATACACCTTGTATGTTCTATAACATCAACTGGCTTTTATATTCTCAAACCTCACTAAAATGCAGGTTAATAAACTGAACAATCAATTGTTTTTCTCTTGTCAAAATTAATATTACACTATTCATATAAATGAAGACTCAAAAAAATTCTTTTCTTCTTAACAACTTCGTGCGACCTGACGTCATTATTATATCTTTTCATACCATTTTTAGAGACATTGTAAACTTTCATTATGCTCTTAACTCCTTTATCTCCACACTTACAGTTCGTGACAATTCAATGTGTTCAGTTTCGTGGGAAGCTTCTCGATTCGCCAAGGCTTGGATGGGTGCATTTGCTCTTAACAAAGGATGCTGAGGTGGCTGGGTATCGGGATGTAATCAGCGCGCGGCCGCCGGGAGCGTGATTCTGTGATAGCGGCTAATGCACTGGCCAACCCTGATGTACTTGCTCTGCTCCTGATCTGCCCACATGCTACCGTGTATACATGCAGACGGAGGACTACTTACTTTGCTTTTGCTTACCTGGGGAATATAACATGTTGAAATGGCTGCTCTTTATCATGAAGAGTGACATTTTTAAGTGGGCGGAAAGGTGCTCTAACTTTGTCAGTTTAAGAGATTTGGATTTATTTCATTAATCGATGTGTAAATTAATATAGGTAGTTTATTTCTCATATCTATTGTTTTTTCTTCAAATTAAGAAGAATATGTGACATATGCAGTGTGATCATAGTAAATAGTGTAAGAAGAGGCTCTAATACTGATTTATTTATATTGATATTGACACTTTTCAATAAATTAAAAATATATCAGTTAAATTTTGACATACTGTTAGTGGTAGGTTGTTTAGTAACACCGTTATTTAATATCTTTAAAACATAAGTAAAATATACTGCATAATTAAAGAATTAGCTTTCGATTGTTTCTAAAAATTTTCTAGATTTTTTTGAGTTTGGTGTGGTGAACATTTGTTTTAAATGAGATCCGAGATAACTACGCTTAGTATATAGATATATAAAGATGTTTGGAAATTATTGTGCAAGTGTCAGGGAATACACTGAAAAAATTCTTAAATGCCGTTTGCTAAGATACAAATTTTTACCGCTGTTCGGAGACTTGCTAGCGAAAGGTTGCTTTACTCCAACGACTACTGATTATGGACGTCTACATATGATTATCACTCCTGAGCTTGAAGAACAGATTTGGAAAGACCTACACAATTTAAGCACCAGATGTCTAGGACTGGAAGTAGATGCATGCAAATGACGCTCATAGCACCATAAAAAAACAACTTTATCCATATCAAACTGTATCTTTCACCTTTGAATCAGATATACGTTTAGTTTTCTGTCGAATCTGTTAATCCAAAACCAGAGAGTTCAAGATATCAATTCACGTAGGAAGATTGTATCTAGTTACAATCGTTAATATCAATAATAAATACATCAATATCCTTCCGTATTTGTGGTATCTTATGCAAAAATATTCTTTTTTTTTACATAAAAGATTTTAAATATTTGTTTTTTTGTCGAAGCGTCAAATGCATAAGAATTTTCCTAATTACTTTAAACAGATTTTTTGGCATTATTTTTGCTGTATAGCTATAAACATACTTAAGAGACACATAAATGTTTCATTTTCTTTCAATTATTTAATACGTTGTAATTAGAACCTACACACCCTGCATGTTACAGGAAAGCGTCTCTTTCAGTATAACTAGAAAAATCTAATCTATACTATAAGCCAAGACATCGGCACCTAGGTAGACACTACGATCTGGCGGGATTGCCACCTAGCATACATATTTATTTATGTAATACTGTAGTCATACATGATATATTTTTATATACTGTAATGGATATATTAGCTTTAAGTTAGAAGTGTATTAAAAATATGCAATCAATATTTAAATCGGAAAGTGGAATTGAAATTTTCCTAGCCAGTTTAATTTGCGGTTTTTGATCCTTTCTGAAATTTTGTATTTGATATAAAATGGTTCGTAGCCATGAGGTTAAAATTGAATCAGTTGCCATCTTTTTTAATGTTAGAGGTCCTATCATGCGGCAAAACGGATCTTCAATGAGAGAAACCTTGAACGACTCATTTGTTGGAAATGTTTGAGAGAGCTCATTTAGAAATTCTTGAGGACTGGTTTCGTCCACACTGAGAAAAGAACGGACAGGCCATCCATCTCTTTCGGAGGACAAAAAGTCGATATTGTGGTGGAAATGTTAGTAATACCATGCAACACACATCTGAGGTTAGCTTATTACACGATGTGTGCCTGTGATCTGCCAAGACAGTCCTAAAAAAAAGTTCATTAATTTAAGATGAAATTGACGAAAGTCGCACACAATTTCCTCAAAAACTAAAAAATTTGGGTGAATATTTTATGCGACCACATTATAGGACCGTTTTTTATTGACGAAAACTCGGCTCTTATACCTTAATATGTTGCTGAAATAACGAAAACGGTCGAAAATAATTTCCAGAAATTTCAAGGGATCGAAATAATTTTCCAGTAGAAAGGTGCCCATCCACATAAATTATTTCAGGCGAGTCAGAAATCGCCTTGACCCTCTGTACTGTGTTAGGTGGACCAGACGCAGACGTTGTGGCCCGATTGAACGTACTCGTTCACCAGATTTTAAATCCTTGAACTTTGTGGGGTTGCCTCAAATCCTAAGTATTTATTCCTGTCAAAAATCCAAATTCTTTTGGATTTTTTGGCAGGAGATGATCCACAAATGTATATCCATTACCAGGGAAACATTACACAATGTACGCAAGGAGACTTCCAATAGATTTTTCCATTGCCAGGGGATATAAGGTGGCCATTTTCAAGATATTCTTTGATAATTCCTGTCAAAGTATTTTTTTAGTTTCATTAAAATGGTCGACTTGACTGTTTTTTTATTATTTTTTTGAGTCTATTCATAGCAACTCTTATAACTAGAGGACGGATAATTAGATGTTAAATTTTTGGAAACCATATGTAGAAAATTGACCCCCTCAACATAAAAATTTGAATTGTTAGTGCCTCCAGCGCTATCTTCGAATTGTCAAAAACTTATTTATTATAAAAAAAATTTTTCTTTCAGTATGATTCAACCTCAATTTTGTCTGAACTTTTAAAATAAATTATTTAAAAATTTAGGGGAGGGAGACTTTAGATGGGCAATATATAATATTAGAGATCGGGTGGTAGCGATAAATTCTAGAGGCGACTTTAACGTAGATATGATATTATATTGTAAACACCTAATGAGTAATGGAACCAATTGCTAACAATATGAAATAAAAAAATAATTTTTTGCACGCTCAGGTAATTTGACTGTTTTGGAGATCTCGACTTCGTTTTGATCTCCAAACATATCCTCAATCAGTAAAGAACAGTTACTGACCTTAATACTTAATATACTATTGTGTACTATGCAATAAATTTGATTCTTTTATAAGTAATGAAAACAAAAAAATAAAGTCTTTAATCAGGCAACTGGACGGCTGCAGCGATGAAAAACAATTACTTACTGACCGACGGGGCCTCGTTATTTTCGAGTGCCCAGTAGCAATTCATAGATAAATGTAGGCGGATCGCGTATTTACATTTACTGTAATCTGTGTGAATAACACGTAGATACCTAAACAGTGCGAAATTGAAGACAACGGAGGTTAACTTTTATATAATGTCTCAATTTTTGCAAAAGTGTAGTAGTGGACAGTATAGCAATGTTCAGGTGCCATCGGAAATGTGACCAAGACAAAAATATTTTATCATATAGAGATGACAGTATTAAACAAAAAAAGAAGATTCTGAACTGAGTTACTAATACGTATGGATTAGCGTGGAAAAGACCATCAATGTTTGCAGTTGGAAGGTGGTAAATGCTTTAGTGGTTGCATTAATATTAGTAATATCTTTGTATTTCTCACCTTCTTTGGGTATTAAGGTACTGTCTATAAATTATTAAAAAATTGTTAAATAAACCTCTGCGCAAAAAGTATTAGTCAAATGTTCGTTTTTGAAACAAATAGTTTTGCCTATCCAAATATGTCTCACACCTAAAAAATATTAACCTGAAAATGACTCTAAAATATAAAATATTTTAGACGATTTAAAATTGGTTTCGTTCTCAAGATTTGAGAAAAAAATTCTTTAATAAAAGATTGTCCTTTTAGCAATGAGAGTTTTCTGTTTATAATATGTTTTCATAGACTAATTTTTTGGCGCAATGGTTTATTTAAATTTTTTTAAATAATTTATTGGAGAGTGGCTTAATACAATACAATAATAAAAAGGTGAGTAGAAACATAGGATGCCACAAATAAATAACTATATGCTTTTGCTCTTTTTTTGCTATTAAAAATACACGGCGTGTATGTTAGTATTATATTCACCAGTACTTTCAGCCCTCTTTGTATTAACTTTGGATGTTACCGAACTTGCCAATATAACCACAAAATAACATACTGTGGTCGCAACTGAAGAACTATATGGAAAAAAACTTAATTCTTCCTCCTACCAAATTCGAAAAGTGGATGTGTGCGTGCGTTTTGATATAGTTTCTTTGGTATTAATGGACTTTTATTATACGGGCAGTGTATATCCTTTACTATGTAATAAACAAATAATAATAAAAAAACGCAATATAATTTAGACAACCCCCTAATCCAAAGCTGAAGCTGCATAACCATTCCCACCGACATTGGTAGTGCCGGTGGCGGGATTTGAACCCCCAGCTACGATGGAGCAACTATTTAGTCACACTTGATTACGCGCTCTAACCAATTAGTCTACCGAGCCGGTTACTACCAATGATTTTAACATTTTGTTTTTGATTTTTGAAATTTTAAATTAATTTGTGACCACGTCTTCCGAGCACTTCCCAGTCTACTGAAGGGGTTGACATTTTTTATTACAACACATGACACTTAATTGGTCTTTTCAATGTAGCATAATTCCGTATTTAGTGCGAAATAACTTTATTGCACAATGACACACTGACTAGTCATGCACAATTTGGTGAAACACCGTCTATATCTTTCCCGTGCTGAAAGAGGACACAAATATCAAAACATTGAAATGCAAGGTCCATTATTGTTTTATTTTATTTTATTATGCATTTATTTCATAGCAATCTGCAACTTTCTTTACATCTTCCAACACAATTTTGTTCTTATTAAATATATTTATTTATCTTGGAAGAGGTCCAACTATTCGGATACAGTGATTACGTAATGCTTTGTTGATCCGTGAAAATAATTAATTTAAATGTCATTTTGTTATTTAGGTTCTCTACGAAAAAAATTGAGATAGTACTGATATACTAAGTTCATTTTTTTTTAATATGCTGGTACTCGTGTCAACGATTCGCAGAAGTGGACATTTTCTGTACATTCTCGTAAATTCTCATCTGTTGATTTTTTTTAAGTTGTCATAGAAATTATTTGTACAATAATAAGGTGTAACTAGATTCTGAAGATATTTCAAAACACGTGTTTGCGTTACTTGTGGTTATACTTCTTATCTCAATATGTAAATGACATTTGTCACTACTGTATCACCCCATTCTTTGGTTAATTTGTTTACAATAAAACTTCCCAGGATGAATGTTCGTTTATATAATAAAACCAATAAAGAGCATTAACTAATTTTGTATTCAGAAAAACCGAGCTGTCGTGTTCACTGAATAAAGGAACTTACGTAATCACGTAACAACATTTCACTATAAAATAATACTGATCTGAAGTATGTATATACTTGGTATTCACCTAAGATTTTCAGGAAATATAATATTATCCTCTGCAATAATAAATATCAAATAAAATTTGGTGTAAGAACACCTATTGTAAATGGTAAATCTAAGTAGGAAAATTGTTTAACAGTGTGTTTCAAAGAAAGCTATTATTAATGATGTGAAATTAATTTCACTGGGTAAACAAACGTATTTTTCAAATATTGAAAAAATAGTCTAGGCACGTTCCATGTTTCATATGTTATGTTTTTTTTGTTTTCCTGAAAGTCATGACAAGAGTTAAATAAATCAAGTCAACAGAGAAAACTTTTTTGAGGTACTTAAAATTTTCAAGTGAAAATTCTTTTAAATAATATTGTTTTTGTAAATTGTATGCAAAAGCGTTGAAATGTCAAAGGAGCTAAGTGCCATTTTTAACAAAATTAAGTTTGTCTTGAAGAAACGTATTATGCACAAGCGAAAATAACATGTAATAGGTCCAAGTGCCGCAAGCTTTGCTTTGTATTTTTACTTGCCTTTCTTTAACTCACAATGTAGTTTCTTTCCAGAATGTTTGTCTTCAAATCTTGCATCCTTCGTTTAACACACTTCGTGACATAACCATTTGGTGAAATTTTGCAGTTACTAAGATCGGATGACAATACAATATTCCAAAGTTATTTTTGTAAATATCTCAATATAGAGGACGCGGGGGTGAAAATTGAAAAATCTGCGAAAGTATGATAATAATTTAATGTATGATAATAATTTAATTAAAGTATGACTAAAAAGTAGAAAAAAAAATAATAAAAAATGTTTTTTTAAAAACTTGCATTTCTTAGTTGTACTAAAAAGTAAAAAAATAATTTCTTTGCCAAAAAAAAAAGCCAAAAATAGCAAGGCATGCGCACATTGTACAATCTGCGTACAATCATACAAAGTGCGCACGCCTTGCATTTTTTGGCTTTTTTTTTTTGGCAAGAAATTATTTTTTACTTTTTTAGTACGAATAAGAAAAGCAAGTTTTTAAATTTACTCAACTCTATATGATGCGACGTGTAAGTGTCAGTGCGTATTTTAAGAGATTTCTTTTAAATATTTCAATACTTGGCCTCTATGATATTTCAACATTCAGTTGACCTTGCTGACACTAAAACTTATATCTTGTACCTCTTATTGAGATTAAAAATCAAGAAACAAATTCTAAATTAATTAAAACACTGTATTCTTAAGTGATTTATTTTATATACAAAACATTAATTTGTTTAACATTAACAAATATGTCTCTTATAATTATTTCAAAATTTAAGTATAATCTGACTTGTCTAAATATGTTTGTTCTTCATGTTTCAAATAAATTTAAAAATAAATTTAAATTAACACATTTTGTTTTTCAAATTTCAAGTAAGACAAATCATGTATATATTTACCTGATATAATATTTTTCTTCAAACTAAATATTTAATAATTTTATTAAAGCATGAAAAAAGTTATTAGACTAATACACAGTAGTATTTTTCTTTTTCCTCTGCTACCAAAGAGGGGCGTAAACCACATTAAATGTGGAAAGACAGCTTTTAGCAATTGGCCAGCTTTAAGCATATACCGTGCTGGATCAGGTATTTGCATTAACACTTGTGAGCTGGTAATACCAATAATTACTTTCAACGATGTTATAATTAGATTACGTACAGTTCTCGCATTTGCGTTTCAGCTCTTTTACTAGCCAATAAAGATGCAGGCGACGTAATGGTCCACCGGGATCTGGAATTTGTGTCCAATTCCTTTTAATATCGCATTCAGAATATGGGTTAATTATCGTCATGAGGTTGTTCTTTACCTACTTGATGCAATGTAAAGTCCGTTTTCATATTTTGCGTGTACTTAATATGTAATAGGAGTTCCTTTCTCTGTGGCGCCGCTGATTTACTCGAAATTTGGCCCAATCTACTGGTGATATATAAACAAACAGATAATAAAATGAAATGTAACCTCGCAAGAAATTGAATTATTATGTTAATAAACTTTCACATTTTTTTGCATTATATAAAAATTATTCATATATGTAACACCACTGAATCTGGATTAACAATAGGCTGCTTTTATTTCAAACAATCAATTAGTCCAAGAAAATGAGGTGAGAAGTTGACAGTAATTAGGTGGTGATTGAAAATATTTGGAGGTCATTCAGAATTACAAATTAAGTATAATGATCCTAAGTTTCAAATTCGACCGACCGGACAGATATGCAAAAAAATAAAAACATTTTAAAAAAGGTGCGCCCCGACACATTACCCAAAACACTGAGAAAACTGTAACAGATTCGTCAAAATTTTAAAGAACCAAAGTTGTAGAGGATAAAATTCTCTATAAAAAAGTTTACAGCGTATATATTTATCTTTTATAGTTTAGCCTCTCAAAGTTGTGTAATGAAAACCCGTGTCGCGCGGAAGCGGCTAGCTGTATTGACGCTCTTAGTTGTTTAATTCATTCTGTACATTTGTAACTATTAAAACGAGTCAAAAAAATTCATCAGTGTTGTACGCATTGTGAAGTTTTTCTGCAATGAAAAAAAATGTTTTCTACCAAATATTCAAATTTTGACAGCTTCGCAAAAAAAATTATTAATTTCATTGGGATTTCAGCAGAATTAATGTTAAGATATATTGGAAATTATTTAGAGTAAACCAAAATATTTATCTGCAAAATGAGGGTCTTTTAATAACTGATAAATCTGATCCCTTGATATTTTACTGTAAAAGCAACAGTTTCGCCGTAAAAAATTCATAAATATAAAAAGTCCATTTTTGTCAATCCCTTGCATGAAAAATGTTTAACAATGTTGATTTATCAAAAAACTCTGACAAATTGTTTGAAGAGTGGGTAACAATGAGTAAATTGGTCGACGCTCTCATACAGAGCCATCCAAGTGGAAGCCACAAAGGTGCGACTGGCTCCCAGTTAGTGGTTTTCCTTTAGTGTCTTTTTTTAAGTTTTTTCCATCAATTTAACTCAGCTACACCGTGCTGGTGAAGAGGAATCTTTCTGGAAATATTCCCGGAAAAATTGCCGTACACATATTGAAAATTTCCGGAATATTTCCATTTTGGCAATGTTCCCAAGTGGAAAATTTCCCGTTGCCCATCTCTACAATAAAATATCAAGGGGTCATATTTATCAGTTATTAAAAGACACTCATTTTGAACAGATTTTTTTTTTATGATAAATAATCCCCAAGATACCTTAACTTTAATTCTGTTGAATCCAATGAAATTGAGAATTTTTTTCGCGGAGCTGTTAAAATTTGAATTTTTGGTCAAAAAATGTTTTTTTTTTTTTCATTGAGGAAAATTTCTCTACACTACGTAGAAGATCCTTGAATTTTTTGGATTTGTTTCAATAGTTATAAAATATACATAATGAATTAAACAAATAAGAGCCTCAATACAGCCGCTCCCGCGTGCCACGGGTTTTGATTACACAACTTTGAGTGCGACAGACGGCTGATTATATAGAATATGTACTGTTTTTGGTCCTATAAAATGTTGACAAATCTGTTATGGTTCTCTCAGCATTTTCGGTGAAGAGTCGCGGCGCATCTTTCTTGAAATATTCTGTAATTTGTTTGCAAACTAGTCCTTGCGGTCGAATCTGAAACTTTGGATTCTTATACTCAGTTTTTAATTCTGAACAACTTCTAAAAATTTTCAATCACTACCTAATTATTGTCAACTTAGCATTAACATAGGGAAATTGTCTGTCTTTCTTGGTCTACAATGTAGGAGACATATTAGTAAATTGTTGCATCATGACTTTAATATTATTGCTGTTTCAAATTGTGCCTAATTTTATGCTAAAACACAAAATGCGAAAATCTGCAAATAATAATAATTTTTCAACTCGGTAGTAATTTCAGCAAAATGCGTAGGTATTCACTATAATGAAAAATCTGTACAAAAACTGGTTGTCTTTATATTTCTCCTGTGACATCCAGCTAATACACTACTTCCTATATAATTTATTACTTTTATTTTTCATACTAAATGCCAACTTAAAATAATCACCAATAAACATAAAACTAGCTACTCATAACCAGTAGATAATCACCAAGTGGCAGATGCACTTTTCTTCAGAAAGCACATGACACAATTTTTCCACGGACATTAATAATAGTTTATAATTTAATTGGTCTTATTATAAATAATTAGTATCTTCTCAATAATTACTTCCAGCGTAGATAATAAATTGTCCGACGAGTGTGAAGTAAACGCGACGTCTCCTGATGTACATTTGCATGCTAGTAGCTGGTCAACTCAGCTACCGTGTTACTCCAGTTACTTGCTATGCTAATGTCGCAGCCTAATCTGTCCGCGAGCAGTTGTCCCGAGTACAGGATTTCCAGTTATCTACTCCTTTTTCTTTTTATTCTGGTTTCTTCTCTTGCAGATTGATTCGTCGGGTACACTTCACAATTATTCTCTTAACTAACTTGTTCTTCATTCTTGTTTTATGGACCGCATATTCTTAAATTAAATGTAATATAACACTTTTATAAAATAAGGTTATTATAAATCTTATATGCAATTCTGTGTTTCTCTGGAGATCACTTTACTTAATGAATATTCCTAGTAAGATAAAACAAAACGTAAAAAGTCACACAGTCACGTTATGCGTTGGTCAGATAGTTATGTTCTCGAGTAGCGCCCACTTCTATAAAGTCGACCCAGTTGATTTTACAAATCTGTTCAGTTTGATGTAGTAGTAAATAACATAACAGAAATTCTTGTAGAAAAATCTCTCATCGTTATCTGAGGGAAATGAGAAAAAATTGTTTTTATTTTCTCTTATTTATAGTACAGGTTTACAGTCAAAGTAAAAGTCAAACATTTTGAAAATGTATGGTTTTTATTTTTAACCAAAGAAGGAACATCGCTCTAAGGTTCTAAGTGACAATTTATTGTTTTTACAAGAGAACGAATTTCACATTACTATATCTAGAAAAGTAACTTTTGTTCAATTTTTATATGTGGAACATATGGAACGAGGTAATCCCGTATTTACCTGACATAATACGTGTAGAATGGTTTAAATTTACCCAAAATTTTAGGAATTATAGGAAAATTAATCAACATTTGCATTTTGTACTTAGAACCATATGCCTCTGTATATTTTAGTGTATAAAATGTAATAGAATATATGTTAGTAACTTTTATTCAGTAAACAAACAGTAAACAAAACGTATAATGATAAATAATTTTTAGTTTCTGATTTCAAAGAGTAACGAAAAACATAAATTGTAGCAAATCGTCGTATGAAAACCATAAGGTTCTAATCGAAATTTTGCTCAAAACAGAAATTTTTATTACAATCTACTGCAAATTTTGTTGTTCTACATCTTTTTGGCTAGTAAATTTCACTATTGAATTAAAGATAGCGCCATAAACGTTTTCATATGATCTTAATTTTAATCATGTATCTATTTCGTTACTTTTTGAAATCACAAAGTGAAAAGTATTTATTTTTGAACGTTTGCTACCGTTTATTTAATAAATAAAAGTTACTAAAATTTATACTATATTTATATATTTTTATACTAAAGTATACTTTACAGGGTCATATGGTTCTATGTATAAATGCAAAGGTTAATTAATTTTTCTATAATTCTAATTTTGTGTAAATTTAAACCATTTCATACGTTTTACATATAAAAATGGAACCAAAGTGACTTTTCTAGAGATTATAATCTTAAATTCGTCCTTTTCTAAAAACAGTAAATTTTTACATGCAATTCTGATGCGATGAAATAGTTACTTAGTATCATATGGAAATGAGGTTTATGGCGCTGTTTTTCATCCAATAGTGAGGTTTCCTAGCCAGAAAGATATAGAGAAATATTTACAGTAGGTTGTAATAAAATCTCTGTTTTGGGCAAAGTGTAGCTTAGTACCCTATGGTTCTCATTTTGCAAATTAATTTTAAAATGGGGTTAATTTTATAAAATTCTTAATTTTTTAAAATCACATCCGTAAGTGACTATCTCAGTTTTCTTCCTCTATGTAAAAATTTTCACAAATTTTGCATAATTTTTTGTAAGACTTCCTTTGATATGGTTGCAATTTTTAACTATTCGATAGCTTTAAAATTAATACATTTGTGAATTGTTTCTTTACGCCCATCACAGTCAATTTAAATAAGTAACTCCTTTCAACCTAGGAAATCTAGATTTATTTTGTAAAGGGGACAGTTTATAGTGGAGTTAGACCCACTCTTAAGAATAATTTTTAAAATACAAATTTGTTTTGCTGCATATTTTACAATAACCAGTAGCAACTTTGTTCATAGACATAAGCGGTAAGGTGAAAATAAGCCTCATCATCTATTAGAAGTTCGTTCACAGCTTCCTCGTTATTAAAAAAATATATCCTCTTGCATGTAGTTACGAGAAGTAGTTTTTTTAATAATTTCTGTGATAAAATGTATCTGAAATATTGTATTCAATGAATCCTTATACTAGGGAAGTAATTGCTGTGCGATATAAATTTCGTACAGAGAAAATTTTTTAGACATACCTCGGATATAACAAGTTCAGTATACGAGAAAAATAATAATATCGCGCAATTTGTTTAGGACTTTGTAACACGGTTATTCTTACTATTTCTGTTTTCAACTTACGTGTACAGCTTTGTCTAGTTTAAGTGGCCAGAGGGCGCTAATATCCATATCTGCTTTCAGCGAGAGAATCTATGAGAGCACGATTTTAATTTGACCAACACTTTATTTTGGAAACATTGAATTCAACATGTCAACTTGATATAATGTTACGTGATAAATTTTTCTAAATTAAGCCGTTACATCGTAACGTATGATCAAAAGTAGACACTTCATTGTATAAATAAGAAGAACAAACAATTAGTTTTAGAAGATTTTGCACACATTTTACAATTAATTACTAACTCTTTCTAAAACAAGATTTTCCACAATTATGCATGTCGTACTTTAATTAATGGAATTTCAATAAAATGTCATATATTTCTGGTATTTAGTATATAAGAAATATGTACATATATTATGTAGAAAACATGAATAATGTATATAGAATGTATTAAAATGTTGATCATATAATTCGACTAGATCAAATGTAACCAAACGTTGTAGACAATTTAAAAAATAACGAAAACTATGTTAATAAAAAAAATAGTGCAGTTCATTTGCATCTGGTTTTGTCCATAAGTTAACAAATTGCATTGTAAAATCTTCTAAAGGAGAGAAGCTATGAAAATATACAATAAATGCAAAATTAGAATTTCGAAGTTGAAAATTGTCAAAATTGCTATTTTTATTTTTAATTTTAAGGTCAAGATCCAAATAATTATTCCAATTCTGCAATTGTACTAAATACACATATTGTTAGTAATGGTAACATATTAATTAACCTAAAAAAAATTAGACAATAAAGTAACAAATTTATCGTCTATGTAATTAAAAGTCATTATATTAACTTTATCTAATTAACTAAAAGCCATGTGATAGGCGGATTATTTTTTTAATCACATATGAAACTGAATGGGTATCTGGGTGACTACCGTTTACTAGTTAGTTACGGTCTTCCCATGTTTTGTAATCGAGTCCGTGTCTTAATATAAAGATGTGTTTTAAACAAGGATGTACATACATAAATAACTGTATACGGATGCACTAAAAAGAAAAAAATGATAACCTGTAAAAAATACTTCAGAAAAATTGTAACGTCCGACGTTATAATAATTGTTAGTGTAATTTATGAAAATGTAACCTAACCATCAAATTTACAATAACTAGATGATAAAATAAATAAAATTTTCAATTAAATATACAGGGTGGGGCAATAGTGCGTCCGACTTTGATATGTCGAGTTCTATGATAGCTAGAAACTTGATTTAAAAACATAAATAAACTAACAAAAGTCTACCGAAATTATTGTAACAGGAGACATCTAATATCAATTAAATTTTTTTAAAGGGAATCACGAACAAATGGTTGTGGCCTTCTTCCACTTCTGTATAATTATTGACTCTCTTCCAACCATTGGATGTAATGATTTTCTTTTGTTGAAATTATGCCGTTTACATGAGTGTATATTAACAAAATCACATGTCATAATTATGTGTGATGACACTCAGCCATTTTTACTTCCTGGCAAAAAATAATTTTTAAATTTACAACTATTTGAAATGAATTTTCTCATTTTTTTCAAAAGGAGCACCCTGTATATCTTTGGACGATGTGATGTAGAATTGGAAAAACGACCATTTTTTGTACATACATCCCTATGGCTATGTGTAACCATTTTCGATTTATTGAACAATAACTGCAAAATTCAGCAATAAAAATTAAAAATATATATTTTTTTGTAATTCAAGAG
Organism: Rhamnusium bicolor; assembly: GCA_029963845.1. NCBI lineage: Eukaryota > Metazoa > Arthropoda > Insecta > Coleoptera > Cerambycidae > Rhamnusium > Rhamnusium bicolor. The sequence continues at coordinate 172,627 of JANEYF010003663.1, read as the reverse complement.
AAGATATTATAAAAAGTGCTGCATGTTGCCCTTTTGATGACACATTTCTACTGTTCATTAAATTGCTGGAGTGATACTTCTAAAAGCATTTATTATCTTTTCCTTCAAATTTTGGATTATTGTTGATATGATGTTTTTATGGGCATTTTGATCAAGTTACATTTTAAATCAAGTTTCTATCTATCCTAGAACTCGAGATATCGAGGTCGGACGCACTATTGCCCGCCCTGTGTAATATTTAAAGTTAAATCATTACAAAACAATGTTTTTGCTTGTCAAGTTTTCACTTTATTTTGTTAACTTCACGACTAGTATTAACTTATTCGGACATTTTCAAGTAACTGAAATATACAAAATTATTCTTTAGGTATAAATTGAAGAGCAATTAAGTTGTTTGATTTTCATGAAGTGTACATATGTTATGTCTTAAAAGCATAAAGGATTTTTATTTATATTTAGGTTGAATTTTTATTATCCTAACAGCATAAAATATAAACCGCATCTGAGGTAGTCATTCCAGTCATGCTTCTTTACAACTCTCGTGCAACTAAAAGGAATTAATTAATAACCATCATGTTATTCATTGTTATTGATAATTCCTTGCAAAATACAACACATTTATGTACTCGGATAATTAACTAAAACAACGAAGAAACAAAAAACTGTATTTTAAATGTGGGTGCCGCTATATTGCAAATATAGACTGTATTACTATCTTTTAAGGGTAGAAGATTGGTACTTAATTACGTCTAAAAAAATTCTTCTTAATTAAACTCATATTAATTACCTAAAACTAAATAACAAAGTACTAAATTAAATGTAGGTGTTGTACGATCATAAACGATTTGTTATAAGTGAAAATGCCTGTAATATGTCGCAGTTCAAATAAATAAACAAGCAGACATACTGTAAGGAGAACCCTCACCACCTACATACATCAATGGAGCATTTATGGAACCAACTCACCACCTACATACATCGAAAAATTAAAAAAACCCCCCAAAAGGGTTTTGGGGGCCAACCAAAAAAAAATTTTTTTCAGTTTTTGGAAAGAATGTTGTGTATGTATGTGTATATTCAAGAATCATCTGCGGACCAAGTGAACCATTTCAAACAGTTTTAAAAATCTCGTTTTAATACTATCTGGACCTTTATAAAGACAAATAAATAAACTTTTCTTATCCTAATGTAAATATGGTTTTAGAGACACTTCCAGTATTTTAAATATGCTCCAGGTACATCTGTAGACATGGAAACATCGTTTTCAGACTACAAATATATTTTTAATGACAGGCGCCGGAATCTAACTCCAGATCATTTAGAACAATTATTAATAATATGCTTTTATTCCAGTGCCGCAAAATAATTGCTGTAATGCAATAGTGTTTGTTGCTAAATGTTTAGCGTTCATCTAATTTTGGACAAACAAAAATCTCCCGTCAAAAGTATACATTAAGATATTGTTTATTTTGTATTGTATATCATTTTTGTACATGAGAATATTGGTATATTCTGCAGGCGAGCTGATTTCTCCCCTGATATTCGCAAGACTACCTGAGTTGCGGTCCCCAATCATTATTGTTAAACAAAATACAGGTGTTCTAGATGTAAGGAAAAGGGAATAATTGCGTTGCCACCATTTTCGGGCAAAGTTTCGAAAAAATAATTTGTACTATTTTATATGCAAAATTTCTTTTAATGTTCACCTTTCTAATAAATTTAATGAGTTTTTCGAAATTCACACATATTGAGTCAACGTTTCGGGATGTTGAAAGTAGCGTTTTAAATTATACTGGACTTGTTAACAATTTTAGTGTTTTATCCAACAGTTATGTACTTTTCAATTAGAGGTCAGATTCATTAAAGGAAGATCATTTATAAGATCAATAAAAAATCAGTTTATAGCATCAAGAAATAGTAACTAGAATCAAAATATTAGAAACGTTTGGACCAGAAAAAATAAAGTAAACAAGTAGTAAATATGCATGTCCTCTATATTCAATTAAATAAATAAATTTGGGAGAATAAGATACTGAGATTATCAATAGATCCAATTAAAATTGTTTCATTAGAATTGTTGTATTGTAGTAATGATCAAAGTATAAATTTAAATCCTAGATAAAAGTAAGTTAGTTAATAAATACATTTTATAATTACATAAATGTCTCTATCCTTTTAAATTTATTTTTAGTCGGCATTCTTCAAAAAAATCCAGTCCAATCACAGAATCTTGGTTGTAACTTTTCCAAAATTTATTATCGCCAGAGTTGATTCTGGCCTAGTTAATTGAAAGGTGATCCCATAAACAACCACGTAGACTACAGAAAAAAGGTAGAGGACCGATAATGGGCCTACATGTCTATTTATCGGATTATTTCTCTATTTCTTTTCTAATTAATCATTATCAGAGGCTGTATCGGAATGGGTTTGGCTGGACATCCGTTCGAACCTCCAAAGCTAACCTGATCGTTTTTTAGTATCGCGTGAACGGTAGCTCGTTAAGTACTACCTTAATACAGTGGCGTGCTTTTTAAGTACATTTATTTGTACTCACAAAAAGCATTCAAGTATACTACTTATCTTCATAATAACACTTTACCGGTCGTATAATTTATTTGTTCTGACAGGCTTCTCAAAGTGAACATTTAGCTTTTTTTATTAGATATTTTCTAAATACATGTTTCAGAGTGAATGTTTTTTTAGTATTAGTAACTTATCTCTAATAATTACCTTAAAGCATCGATTTTAAATGTTACTACTGAGTTACTTCGTCTGTTTTAAAATTAAATGTATCTGCCGTAAAAATTGTACACGTAATTTCTTTTTGCTATAAGCGGTCAGCTAAATTGTTAATTTCAGCAACGTGAAATGTTAGTACATATCGATGCTCACCATTACGATCTCGGAAACTATAATAGCTACAAGGTCGGTTAAATGGGATAAGTCTTAGCAAATTTTATGCTAATTCCAAATCCGTTAAGAAATCACGGGTAACTGAAACTGTTTTTGGGACAAAGGAAAGGAAAAGAAATTTTGCGATTTCCCTTTCTGGCTATAGCCAAGTAATCCTTGGTCAGACAGGTTCTAGACTGAACATTTTTTGGAGACTAATATTTTGGTGTAGAAACGAATGTTCGATATTCCTTTGTTTTCGAGATATCCGATGTAACTTTTGTTTTTCTTATGGCAGCTATATTGGATTTTTTAATTTTTCAGATTGTGCTTAAAAAGAGCTTTCAAATGGTGTATCACATGCCGAGAAAAAATTGTTATTCAAGGGACAAATTTAAGAAAAGTTATCCATTGCTTAACAAAACAAAATAGTAGGTCATGGAAAATCAAAAAGTTATTTTGATTGCATGGATATACCTAATACCAACTATTATAAAAAAATAACAGTAATATTAAGGTTACCAGTTTGACATGTTTAAATAATTTTAATTTTCTGTTAAAATACTGAACATAATCGATATGAAGAAATTTTTTTTATAACAGAAAATTAACATAATAGAAGAAATGATAGAGAAGTAAGAAAATTTAATAAAACTGTTCAATATGAATCAATTTAGCTGAATACATTTTTGGCATCTACGCCTAACTGAGCTGATTACTCTTCTGAGAGTATTGGCATTTATTGTGCTGAAAACGTCCCTAACTCTGTTTTCCAAAATATCGATAGCTTCTGGGCTTTCAAAATCATACACTTCATTTTTCACCGTACCCCACAAATAAAAATCAGGAGGGGTTATATCAGGCAAGCAGGGAGGCCAGAATACTAGTCCTCTATTTGAAATTATGCGGCTACCAAAATTTTCCTGCAATATCCGTTTAGTATTATGTGCAGGACGGCCATTTTGTTGGAACCACAATTTCTTGTTCTGTAAGAAGCTGCCTTATCTCGGGTAAAACTTGATTTTCTAGAAGTTCACGATAGGCTGCTCCCGTTAAATTGTTGTGAAAAATAAATGCACCAATTAAATGACGATCTAAAAATAAAAATTAAGGAAAGGGTTATAGGCAGATCATAGGAGTAGAATAGGAAGAGATAATGTTATATCTATCATGCCGCACCAAACATTGAATCCAAACCTAGTTTGGAATCTTCTTTGCGTAGTTACATGCGGATTTTCTGTGGCCCAGTGGTGACAATTGTGCTTGTTAAAGACTCCATAATTTGTAAAATGACTTCCATCGGTCCATATAACTCTCGATTGAAAATCAGGTTATTCTTCGCTATTCTGATTAAATCAACGACAAAATTCACGTCTTCTACCAAAATCCTTATTGTTTAAAGTTTGGACAACGTAGTAGTACGAATGATATTTCCTTTGTTTTAATATCTTGTGTACAGTTGTCTTAGAAATATTTGTTTCGCCTGCAATTTGTCGCACTGACATACGAGGATGATTGTTAACAGCTTCGACAATATTATTTGTAAGGTCAAAATTATTAATATCATACCGGTATCTTTTATTATTTATTATTATTGTGTATAATTCTTCTAAAATCTGTTCTATGTGGTTGCATTCTCTCCGGAAATGTTTGTAAATAGGAAGCCGATGCGTTTTGTGAATTTCTGTTTACTTTTAAATAACATTCTAACATTTGTGTGCCATTTTGCAATAATCACACTCTTGAACACTAATAATAAGTATTCTTGAACAATTTACAATAATGCCATTACTATTCAGCGAACAACTGTCAACTAACAGTAATGAATATTATTTGTTTTAGACCACAGCCTACGAAATTTTACTGAAAGTTGTGTGAATTTGAGCGTTTTTAGAAAAGCATTTTTCAGATTTGCTAACTACTAACTACTTTGCATGTAAGAATGCTCTTGATGAAGAGAATTTCTTTGTGCAAATTTTGATCACTTTATTGACAATTTTATGACAAATAAAACCTTAATGATCATCTAAAAATTGATATTTTTAGAAAATTGTACAAATAAAGCAATTTACAGTAGATTTTAAAGAACATAGATAATAATTAGTAGAGTGGGCAAAAATGCGCCGCAGGACATAGCCGTACATATCATAATAGGTGTAATAAAAGAAATTAACTAGCAATAAAACCAATAGACTGTTCCAATTTATAACAATGTATGCACAACTCACCCTCTTAACTGGCTTGGTTATCACAAATTGGAAAAGATCTGTAAATACTATGCAGCATCATATATGTTTCTATGGTTGTCTCCGAAAATAATGTTCGATGTGGTAAAAAAATATGCTTATATTTTGAGAACGACTGTTCGACATCTATTGTTGTAATACAAGCATACTTAAAATAGTCTTTGAACTCACTTAACGGATCTGCAGGTGCACCACCAGTACCATCACAATTTGTCTTAATCTGGTAAATCCGGTGTCTTGCTTTAACACACGTCCGAACTTTTCTTCAACGTACTCATTTTATGCGTCACCTATAGAGTGTAGCAGTCGATTTACTTCGTCCACTATTGGCAGTGACTCCGCTAACGACAACGCACTGTTTTGTAAGTTTTGTATGGCGTCACGTAATTCTTTATAGTTCTTGTGAATAGTTTTTCAAGCTGTTTCAATAGAAACATCTTCGAATTTCGTTTGGCTTTCCTTAATAGTTGCAGCTTTGTCAGGATTGAATTTTAGTATCACATCTTTTATTTGTTATAAATATTCAGCATAATAAAAAGCTGCCTTCAACCATGTTCCCCAACGTGTACTCGTAATAATCGGCTGCGGTGGTTCGGGAATACCGGGACACTTGCTATGAAATGCGTGAAGACGTTTAGAAGATTTAAGAAACACTTTTTTTGTACTTGCTATTAATGCATCTACCTCTGGAAAACCTTGTCGAATAGTTTACACCACAAAGTTTATAGCATGCACTTTACACGTAACATGTATAAACCTACAACCGTGTTCTTGAAGAGAACGGCCTATCACACGCATTGTAGTGGCACCATCGGTCACAAACACCAACACTTGACTTTTTGACGTCAAATTTGTCTAACATCTCCAGCACCACCCGCGTAATTGTTTGGCCAGTACACTCAGTTAGTCCTTTGCTAGCTAGTAGCAGTAGAAACGTCGCTTTAAGAGGGTCCAAAACACGTACTATAACATTTAAAAGAGATTTTTTTCTACAATCTGTCGTCCCGTCAACACATAACCACAGCCGTGTATTTTTTAGTACACATTTGATTTTATTTACAATGTCTTCGTTTACAGTTGGTACATAGTTACGCAACGTTGTGCGACTTGGTAACGTCACCTTCGGATTGTATTTATTTCAGAACTCCAGAAATGGTTATTTATCAAGTATGTGCAGCGCAACATTACAGGCAATCAGCATTAAAAGTAAATCGAACATAAACTGTGTTGTCGAAGGTTTGCTATTTTTTTTAACACGCTTTTATTAACTTCACCTGTATGTCTGTGAGTTTGTTTGTTTGTAACCGTCTCTTTGGACTTTAAACGGACAAATTTAATTGAAACTTTGTACACTTACGAAGAACCGGTAACAATACAATAATTTGATAAGTTTATATCATTATCCTGATCAGGATCGCCAGAATTAAATAATTTTCTCACGTATCCTCTGCGTGAGAGCAAGTGGCTTATTACTGTTAGTACATTCCGTGATTCTCAGTTCGTTCGTTGGCCGAGCGGGCTAAGGCGCAAGTCTTAGTCGACCCGAAACGACGGACTCCTCGGGTGTGAGTTCAAATCCCGTATATGGCTGAAAAAAAAAAATTTTTTTTTTCAGAAGTATCTGTTGGATCGTAATATATTATAATATCAGCATCAATAAGCAATATAAATATAGTTTAAAAAAACTAAAAAAACACGCTTTTAAAGCACATCAAACTAAAAAGTGAAAAATAATTATTAATATAAACTGAAAACAATAATGAACGAAAAATACTAGTATTATTGTGAAAAAAGCGTGGGGCGCTTTGTGCCATATTTTTCGCCTTTTTCACAATAATACTAGTATTTTTCGTTCATTATTGTTTTCAGTTTATATTAATAATTATTTTTCACTTTTTAGTTTGATGTGCTTTAAAAGCGTGTTTTTTAGTTTTTTTAAACTATATTTATTTAGTTTTATGTTGCACAGAATTTACGTGACGTTTACAATCGCACTTGTCCTAACACATCAGGTATGTCTCGCACACCTTACAAATGATTATAGCACCATTGTAGAATAAATTCCGGAATTCACTGATAAATTTATTCACTTTTTCAGAGTATGGCTGTTTAATACCCTTGGGCAGGTCTGACATAATTTATTATTCAAATTAATATCAAGAATAAAATACAACAAATAAAATTATCAAAAATGTAACGGAGAGAGATAAATTACGTTGTACACACCACGAGGCATAACAATAGACTAAAATCAAATGTCGGTCTTTGCTAAAATAGTAATCAAGTCTCGCTTACGTATTTGGGTATTTCTGTACCTGGCACCGTCCGTGACTTGCGGACCGATTTGCCAGCTCTAATAACTAGTCGCCGTCTGAATAAGCAACTTCCTTGGCTTTGGCTCTGACTTTGCAAAAACTTTTTGATTTTCCATGGCCTACTATTTTGTTCTCGTAAGCAATGGATAACTTTTCTTAAATTAATCCCTTGAAAAACAATTTTTCCTCGGCATGTGATACATCATCTGAAAGCTCTTTTTTAAGCCCAATCTGAAAAATGTAGTATGGTTGCCATAAGAAAAACAAAAGTTATCTCGGTTATATCGAAAACAAAAGAATATCGAACATTCGTTTCTAGAAAAAAAATATTAGTCTCCAAAGTGTGCTAATAATGTAAAAGTCTAAAACCTGTCTGACCAAGGATTACTTGGCTACAGCCAAAACGAGAAATCACAAAATTTTCGTTTTTTTTTTTTTGAAAATCACAAATACGCTTTCAGTTCGCCGTAATTTCTTAACAGATTTGAAATCAGCATAAAATTTGCTAAAACTTATCCTATATAACCTACTTTGTAGCCGTTTCCGAGATCCCAATGGTGAACATCGAATTTGGGACACATGATATGGTAAACGTAATCTGATTTCAAAAAAGAAATAACGTCGAAAGTGTTAACAATTTGAAAATTCTCTATAAGAGGTGCCCTACTAGCTCTACTACGTAAAAAGTTACGTGTTTATCTAAAATCATACCTATGAAACAACCAAAATATATACGAATATTTCTACATATCGCTCTTCAGTTAGGCAAATTAGCAATGAATATACGGTGTCAATTTTGGTTGAATAAAATATGTGTAAGAAGGAAAAGTGATAGAAAGGCAAAAATTAGGTTGACATTGCGAGCACCTACTTCATACTGATGAAGGCAACAACCAGAAACCAGTCTATGAATTGTGTTTGCGACGGCCTTAGGAACGAATTTCTTTCATTAGGTAAACATTTTTTGTTAGTGACGTCAACTGTAATTAAAGCTTAAGCACTTCTTTTCAGGTGTATAGTCTGCTACGGAAGTAATGTACTTGTACTTTTTAGGTATAAATTTCAGTATTTATTATTTGTACCGGTTTTTACCACAGATGGATTAGTTGGCTAGAGCACGCGATGATAAGTGTGACCAGATAATCTCTTGTGCTGCTGCGCTGGTTCAAATCGTTTATATTGGTGTTTATGAATAAATCTTACCACTTTATTGGAATACCTTGGTAATTTATTATACCTTTATTAGCAAAATTAAGTATTTATTTACATTGTAAGTACTTGATATATTACAATTTTTATTTTGGTGATACGGGAAATTAAGTCTGATGATATGAATAGAAAATTGTTTAAAACGTAGATCAAAGTTATATAAGATAAATACAGATCCATTTCGACAAAGTTACTATTTAGTGAAAGAGGTCACTAAAGGTCTTGCTATAATTCTGTTTCATGTCAGTCGCCACAATTTATCCATCTTTTAATATTTGCCACCTTTCTATATAGACAGAGGAAATTCCCTGTTCATCATAATTTGCACGCCTCTATTGAGGTTAATCATTGAAAATCTTATTTTGTACTCATCTCTTGGTTATTTAGTTTTCAAAGTGAACTTTTTCTTTTTTAGACGGAAAGCTTATTTCTACGAGTAAGCATTGGTGAAGTGCAATATGACCATTAATTCTTTGGACTTGCTTGTTGTATTTGTAAAAAATGTTAGTGTAAAAAAAATTAAGTTCCAGAGTATGATGAAAATGAACATTTTAAGACCCAAAAATAGAAAATTTATCCCTATTGGCATGTTACCTGTGTGTATGTATGCCTGTGCATCGGCGTGTCGCTGATCTTTGCTGTGATATGATTTTCCCGAATACGTCTTAACGTTGAAATCTGAAAGTTTACATGTAATATTTGGGAAGTTCGGAAGTAATTTTTTTTCTTTTTTTCTTAGCACTTTATATCTGTAGATACAGATAAAGTACTGGTGTTGTAATAAAGCCGTGTTCCAGATTATTAAAAAAACGGACGTTTTAAGACTCAAAAACTGCAAAATTTCCAAATCGGCATATCGTCTGGGCTTCGGTGCGTCTGCATGTCTAGTCTACAGCGTGACACTTTTTTTCTTAAACACGGCTCAACGTGGAAATCTGAGAGGTCCAAGATAAAACTTCATTTCAGTTCTAATTAGGACAACAAAATTTTCGTCAAATCAAAAATGTTTCATATATAAATTATTTGGAATAAAAAAATTGTGTCGAAAAGATCTCTTGAATATTTCTCATAAGATTAACCGTTACCGAGATCAGTGATGTTAAATTTAATTTTGCATTCAATCAAAATTTGAAATAATACAAGTATAAATTATATTAATATTTTTAATGAAAATTATTTATTTCTTCCATTTGAAATTGTATTTGATGATTGATGATCATATGAAAATACTGCTCAGATGTACTTAGCTGCCAGTAATTTTTTTTGTTAGCAAAGTTATGAAAAAACTGTATAAGGTGGTCCGAATTTAAATCGGGAAACTTCACCAACGGATACTACGCCTAAAAATAATAACTTTTTGTCATAAACGCATATCGAAAATCAAATGGATTTCAAGATACAAGGTGTTGAAGTTTGGGGAAAATTTTTTTAAAAAAATTGACATTTTCTACAACGATGCATGTAAATAACAAGTTTATAACTGACAATTTTGTCACAACGTATGTTTGCACAGCCAACTCTTTTTGATTTCCACTTTCAAATTTAATGCTGCGGAAATGCATCGTTGCAGAAAATGTCAATTTTATCAAAAGCCATAAGAATTTCGAAAAGGAGCCAAAAATATATTTTTGCTTTAAAAGGAACGTAGATTAAAATGTTTCTATTAAATTTGACCAGTGGCGTGCAAACAAAAAGTTGTTGTGGTTTGAGTGGTCATCGATCAGAAAAAATAATCACCCAGTGTAATATTTTGGACAACATTTATTTCAACTGGTGTGCTTGCCTTAATTATACCTGTGTATCAAATTTCAATAAAAAATCTTCATTCGTTATTGAGATCTTGGGAAAAAAAAATTTTCCCCGAACTTCAACACCTTGTATCTTGAAATCCATTCGTTTTTCGATATATGCTTATATGACAACATTTTATTATTTTTAGGCGTAGTATCCGCTGGCGAAGTTTCCCGATTTAAATTCGGACCACCCTGTATATGTGCCGAAACGGCAAAGAGAATTAGGAGCCAGGCCGTATAAAGATTACCAGGATCAATAAATAGTACATGTAATACTAGAAATTATCTGATAAGAAAAGCTGCATAACAATTCAATATTCCCTATTGTATGTGTAATAAATTCAATGGAAAACATAACTATAGTGTCGGCCTTGCTAGATTAATGGGACTTACCACTGAAGAAATATTTATTAAGGCTGCTGTGACAAGTAGAGACTGGGGTTTTCCATCGACGAAAGCTAGTCTTCAGCGGATTGCAAAAAAAATACTCCAATTACAGAAGAAGAACTCTTCCAAATACCATAATTATAGTGGACAAACTAGATGGTCAATTCAAACTAGATTCAAGGAGCATATGGCTCATCTCAAATTTTGCAGAACAGACTAGTCTAGTGTTGCCCAACATGCGTTTGAGAACAACAATAAAGTAGATAGTAGCAATTTAAGATTAATTAGGAATGTAATAAATACTAGACAATTGGATGCATTTGGAAACTTTGAAATTACAAAGTGTAAAAATAGTAAGAAAAGTGACAGAGGACCAATATCATATAATCGGCTCTATTGGCTAGTTAGCCACGGTTCACCGAACCATTACAATAGTTTAGATATAAATATGATACATTGTTAGTATAAGGTTAGTTTTAATCATCCCCAGATAATGCCAACTTGGTTGGAGAAATGCATGTCAAGTGTAGTACACATTGTGTTTTGCTGTTTAAAGTAATAACAATTGTGATATTGCATCCGAAATATATTTCAATCGCTATCCAGAAAGAAGACAACCTAATAAAGCTATTTTTAAGAGGTTAAAAGAAAATCTTAAATTGTGGGTCCTTCAACAAGCCAAGGCCAAAAAATCAGATATTTATATCTAATTTTATAATACATTACAATTACAAAATATAAATAGAAATTAAAGTAAAAAATGTTCAAATTGATGTCCGTTACGTTCGATACATAAATTACACCTCTTCATAATACTCTGAATTGCATTATAAATACGAAGATTTGAAATGGAATTGAATAATTTGTCTTTAATATGGCCCTAAAGAAAAAATCTAGTGGCGTTAAGTCAGGTGATCGTGGTGGCCACCTCACTAGTCCGTTACTTCCCATCCAGTTATTTCTAAAAGGCATAGTAAGCACAATTTGTGATCACTAACTTTGTTAAAATCTTGTTTTGCTTCACTCTACCACTTTTGAGTTATTTAGAACCATTGCACTCATATGGCAGCGTTCAGTTTTCATTACAGCTGAAGCTGTATACTTTCAGAGGTTCTAATTAGTTCAACGTCATTATAATATGTCATTACAAAAATGCAACAATTTATTTCATATAGTAATAAGATATGGATGAATATGCCAGGTCTATATTAAACATCCTCAATGAAACTCTCACTTTCGGCTTGTTTATTAACTTTTCTTGGTATAATAAAAAAGTATGTCATTATACTTTAAAATTTACGTTCTTGATCCAGATCATTAAACTTGTAAAGTTTAGGTCACTATTTCTTTACCTACGAAATTCTTTGGTTAAGCTACATAAAAAACATAAAACAGTTTAATTCCATCCATAAAATTTATACGGTTTTTGTCAACTTCCCTACTACAGAATATTTTAACAGTGTAGTAAGGAATTTAGTAGTTCTTTTTAATGAGTTCCTGATAGTATTCACGTTATTTCTTGTGTTTTAATCGCCACTGAGTTACCCAGACTCTGATTTTCATTCATCCCAAGCGTCTACCTGTCTCTTCCGAATTCTTAACTAGCAGCTTTCGGTGCTAATTGCGCTTCCACGGAAAATGATACGCTATCGATTCAGAGAAACGCCTTAATACCAACTAGATGTGTCTCTAAGTACCTGCTTGGTTAGTCCTTGAGTTTATCGAAAATTTGGATCCTAAAACTTAATTATTATAAGGATTTGTTCTAAAATTTACTTAATATATTAATCTTAACAAATATGTTAATATTTTTAGAAATGTATCACATTGTTATTATTTTTTACTTCTTGACCGTTGATATCAAATAATAGCATTTGATAGTGTTTCTTGAGATTTGATAGATAGTTCCAATCAGTTATATAAAAATTTCGTAAATAAACATAAAACTACAAAATTAGACAAGGCACAAGTAAAAACCAACAAATAAATATTTTTAATATTATATTGCAAAACAATATAACAAACTGTGATTCGATACCAGCAACCTTCGCATCGATTTGACGCCCATTTCTGTTATGCGAAATTTGTTAGTTATTTAGGTTTTCGTGTATTTTTATCTACACTCCGGTTTTTCCCACAAATTTTGTCATTCTGGCTTAACTATTAGTACTAACGTCACCATTTTTTTATTGAAATCGAAACTATTTGGAGAAAAAAATAATCCTCATAACAAGACTCTAGCGAAGAATAAAAAGATAGAAAAACATTTTGTAACCATCTTAAAAACTTTTCTATTTTACTGTCAATTAACCCAACAAATTTTAGTCAGCCAGCCCCATGACTTCACATCGAAAAATTTAAATTCTGTGCAAAAAGTACAAAAAGGCAAAAATCCCACTTTTTTAGGTAAGAACTAGATGGTATCATGAGGCCCGCACACAGGATGCAAACCATAGACATATGTACGTAGTTCAAACTTATCGCCCTCATCGGCACGTTGCTGCTAAGTTGAAAAAATGGGCACAACCTAGGACAACGACACAAAGGAAACTACTGACAGTATTATTACGTAAATAACTATTATACAGTGTATATTATTAAACCACATTTTAAAAATCATTTTAATATTTCATATTTATTAAAAATTGAAAAAAAAGTGTATTTTCCATATACCTACAAGAGTTAATGGTTTTATCAATATTCGATATAATTATAAGATATCTTATTTTCATTCAAAATAATGTCTTTCTTCAGTCAAAATAATAAAACTTTAACGTTTTCTATTTTTGGTCAAAATTAACCGTTTTTGAACCACTGTGCGCTATTACTAATAGTTAAGTCAGAATGACGAGATCTTTGGGAAAAACCGGAGTTTGGCTAAAATACACGAAAACCTAAATAACTGCTAAACCAACAAATTTCGCATAACACAAATGGGGATCAAATCAATGCATATTGAGTTCTTCTATCACCCTGCACCAGTTGGTCCGCCCTCAATGAAACACTCTGTACAATATTTAAACACATTTTGTTTGCTCTGTGGGTATTCGCGTACAACAATGATTGTTCCTAGCACTCAGCCTAGGTACATGGAAATCAAGTAGAGCTACGATGACTTTAGACTTAATTTCATTGTGGACGACTTTATATAAAAAAATAATAGATTCATAATTCACCAGTACATCTCATTGGTTAAACACCTTCTAAGGCAAAGGTAGCCTATTTGAAAAAACGCCTTTAGACTCTCTCAATGGTGGACATGTGTATGGAATAAATATGACTCCAGACGACGGATGCATATTCCAATTAAGATCTAAAGAAATTTACGAATAACAATTACATTGTTTCAACAGATTTAAAATTTTTGATTTTCCGAATTAGGAAGCCAATGCTTTTGTAAACAGATTGATATGATCCGCAAAAGGGAGTTTAGGTTAAATAAAAAAAAAACACCAAGATCTTTTATTAAAGCTGATCGATTTACGATGGACCCACCGAAAGTAAAATCAAATATGGTTATAATTTAATCATTTTTGCGGCTATACGATATTACATTACATTTAATGGTATTAAGAATTATATGATTGTCAGGGGCACCATAAATAGATATAGACTGTTCTACAGTTTAAAACAATCAAAAGATTCCATTACACAAAATATCTTTAGATCGTCCGCGTATAAGAGAAAATGCTCACCCAAGTTAGTGGCGATGTCATTAATAAAAATAACAAACATGAGAGGACCAAGAATCAAACCTTGGTGGACACACTCAGATCTGTCGGTTAAGCAATAACCAAATATGGTAATTAAACGAGGACCGACTTTGTCAAGCTTACAATATCCAAGCAACATTTTGTCAATGAACCGACGGACGTTGCTATTTGCAACTAAAATTCTTTTTGCGGCTTTTGTAAACCTGGGTTTTAACCCATTTTTGTACTAATCTGGTCAATAAACTTTAGTCGTTGTGATTACCGACCAAATTTTCACCAAATTTTATGTCGGCTTAAGTTAGCTGTCTATTACCAACCTTATTTAAAATTGACCCTTAATCTGACCTACACAAGTCGAGTTTAGGTGGTGAAACTGTAAATTATACTATTTGTCGTACCTACCTACGTATATGGGGCGTATTTATCGTTGAGTATATATTATATACAAAATACTTATGTCGAATAAAATTTTAATAAATAAAATAAATAAAACGATATAAATTTTCATGATAAGACAAACAGAAAAATAAATAAAATAAAAAAGAAATAAATTGTATTGATAATATACAGGATGTCCCCCCTAGTGAGTATTTGTTCCATAACTCTGTAACTGTTACAGATAGAAAAAAAAGTTAACACAAAGGTTTCTCAGCATTCATCATTGCATACTCTAAAAATATTTTAGTCATACAGGGTTTTTCGTTTTGACTGGGTAGTAAATAACTTTATTAAGTTAAATGAAATACCCTGCATATTATTGCATATTTGATTAGTGAACTATAAGAACTTTCCAATGAACTACCATAACTATACTTTTTTGAGTAGTTCAGGAATTATTTGAAATTATGTAGAAATTTTGACGTATGTACACCATTACAAAAGACGTTGTATTCGTCTAATTTGAAATATTTTCAAATGTTTCGATACGGTAATGAATTACAATAGAAAAGTGCTTTCAAACCATGCATCCAGTTTTAGATTTTTTTCTACAGGGTGTCCATAATTTTGTGTCGAACTTGGAGATTAAAGAACCTCAATAACTTTGTTATTTCAAATGGAACACCCTGTATGTTATTTCATATTTGATTAGAGAATTTTAGAGCTTTTCAATGACCTATCATACCTCATATTTATTTTCAATGGTTTTGAGGATATGATCATTTATGTCCAAATTTTGAGAAACAAAAAACATAAGTGCCCTATTTTGACACATTTTATACAAATGGTAAATAACCAATGAATAAAGAGGTTAATAGTTTGATGCTCTTTTTTATAAAATTGATCCAATAGCAATCTATGAACAAGTACATTACCTTATAATAATTAATAAGTATTTAGAGTTCGCTGATTTGTTGCCCAAGACATTTCTCTAAAGAATAAAATTCCACCAATTCAGGAACACGGAGAATTTACTAATCTTTATAATTAGAAATTTTTTAAATAAGTATGTATTAATTGAAATTTACATACATTGCATATCTGAGAAAATACAATAAAACTAATTCAAACAAAATGCACTAACTTTAATTAACAAATAACAAAATGGTAAAAATTAAATTAAATTATTATTCTAACAAATGTTCAATGTACTGACGGTTTTGATTTGTGCATAAATTAACTCTATCGTGGAAGGATCTAGTGACATTCATTAACATTTGAGGAGTAATTGTATTGAATGCATTTGTTATTTTATTTTTCAAATCATTGACGTCTCTGGGCTCTTCTTGATAAACTATGTTTTCAATAGTACCCCACAGAAAAAAATCTAAACTTGTAAGATCGGGCGATCAAGTCACTTCGACCAATCCAGCGTTCTGGAAAACTTTCATTTAGGTACTCTCTTACCTCAGCGCTATAATGCGCTGGCGCACCATCGCATCGTATTGAAACCATAGTCTAACTATGATATTTAGTGGTATATGTAGTAATAGATCATCTAATTCATTTCGCAAGAAATTCAAGTATTTCCGACCTGTTAGATGCCCTTCAAAGAAATATGATCCGATAATATGTTAGCCCACTATTCCAGCCCATACATTCACACTGAAACGATTTTGTGTATCAACTTCCCAAATTATTCTTGGGTTTTCTGTCGCGTAATAATAAAAATTGTGACTATTAAATCGGCCGCAGTTATAAAATGTAGATTCGTCACTAAATAAAAGGAAGATAAATAAAGATAGTTTAAAAAAACTAAAAAACGCGCTTTTAAAGCACATCAAACTAAAAAGTGAAAAATAATTATTAATATAAACTGAAAACAATAATGAACGAAAAATACTAGTATTATTGTGAAAAAAGCGTGGGTTGCTCGATATACGAAAAATATGGCACAAAGCGCCCCACGCTTTTTTCACAATAATACTAGTATTTTTCGTTCATTATTGTTTTCAGTTTATATTAATAATTATTTTTCACTTTTTAGTTTGATGTGCTTTAAAAGCGTGTTTTTTAAACTATATTTATATTGCTTATTGATGCTGATATTATAACATATTACGATCCAACAGATTTCTAAGAAAAAAATATTTTTTTTATTTCAGCTGTGGGATTTGAACTCACGCCCAAGGAGTCCGTCGTTTCGCGTCGACTAAGACTTGCCCGCTCTGCCAACGACCAACCTGACAATCACGGAATATACTTACAATATTAACCCTCTTGCTCTCACGCAGAGGATACGTGAGGAAAGGACTGGCGATCCTGTTCAGGATAATGATATAAACTTATCAAATTATTGTATTGTTACCGGTTCTTCGTAAGTGTACAAAGTTTCAATTAAATCTGTCCGTTTAAAGTGGGTCAAAATCGAGTCCAAAGAGTCGGTTACAAACAAACAAGCAAACAAACAAGCAAGCAAGCAAACAAACATACAAGTGAAGCTAATAAAAGCGTGTTAAAAACAGAGGATCTTCATTAATTCTAATTCGTGCTCAATCACAAAATCTTAGTCTATTCTCAAAATCGAGGTTTGATAACTTCTGGTGGAGTTGTATATGATGGAGATGGAACTTATTTTTTCTTTACTACCCTATTTATCACACTCTTTGAAATATCTAGTTGGTCACTGAGCTACCTCACACTTACATTAGGATTTTCTACAATGAAAGTGTAAATTGCAAACTGATTTTCCTCTCTACTAACCTCATGAGTTCTTGAATACTTTTTATATTTAGTACTTAATGTTGCTTGAAATCTAGTTTTCACCCTTTCAAAAACACTCAGTTGTGGGTGTCTTCTATCTGGATATGTAGTAGCGTACATTCTAGATGCTAATAAAGAATTTTTATTGCTTTCTCCCAACATATAAGGCATATCAACTAATTTATTATCGTGAAAATTCATTATTTTAAATAATTATTCCTGTTATATCAAACGCACAAAACCACAACTACTAATTCTCACAACTGTTACAATCAATTATGACTTCTGTTATCTTTTCTTTCCATGGCTTACTTGGAATTAAACTTGTAATTTTTAAATATTGAGCGAATGAAGAAGAAAATATCTTAGATTTGTTATTTTGTTCATTAATAATTCAATAAAAATTTTGAAAATATGTATTTTTTTAGGTTTATTTTGCTATTCCTGTTTTTTTGCTAATTCCTCATAGCTAACTACATCAAATTTGACACATTTATTTTTTTTGTTTTATTTTATGTATGAAAAGAAAGTTGCTCATTTATTATTTATCAATAAATGATTTGCTTTATAAAAGAGTTTAAAATAGTCAAAATATTATCTTCTTTATTTATTGGTTATAATTTGAATAAAGTGTATCAATAATAGTGAATTTTTATTTCTTATTTCTTAAAATTTGGACATATTGTCAAAACTATTGAAAATAAATATGAAGTATGTTAGTTCATCGGAAAGCTCTTGAAATTCTCTAATCGAATATGAAATAATATACAGGTTTTAATATTATGGACATCCTATAGAAAAAAATTTAAAATCAGATACATGGTTTGAAAGCACTTTTCTATTGTATTTCATTACCGTATCGAAACATTTGAAAATATTTCATATTAGATTAATACAACATCTCTTGTAATGGTGTACATACGTCAAAATTTCTATATAATTTCAAATAATTCCAGAACTACTCAAAAAAGTATTTGATATGGTAGTTCATTGGAAAGTTCTTGACGTCTGCTAACCAAATATACAATAATATATAGGGTGTTCTATTCAGCTTAACAAAGATGATTACCACCCACCCGAAACACAATACCCTGTATGATTAAAATTACTTTTAGAGAATGCAATGATGAATGCTGGGGAACTTTTGTGTTAACCTTTTTTTTATCTATAATAGTTACCGAGTTATGGACCAAATACGCACTAGGAAGACACCCTGTATTTGAAGTAGGTCGAAAAATATAGCGAATCCATAAGAATAATATTTATTTTAAGAATTAAAGTGCTTTTTTTAATTTTTCTACTTTTAAAAAATATTTTCCTTTCCCAAAGTAAACCCAATTGAAATATTGTATAATTAATTTTACGAATAAATAAAAACATTTTTGCCTATTATATTTGAAAAAAGACAAATTTTGTGTATTTAAAATACTTGTAAACACATAATCAACATGGGCGCCTATTCTTTCCTTCTGTGGAACCTGAAAATATGGCGAAGTGGGGAACTATTACTTAGCTGACTACTTGTGATAATTCCAAATTAGTACACGAATTCTGATTTATCGTTATGATAGATGCAATTATTTTTACCAATACCGATGTAAAGGTTAAATAATTTTACCTGTTCCAATTTTTAGTAGGGTCAGGTGCAGAAGTCTGTACCAAAACTAACGTTCACACCAAACAATCACGTTAATATCGACCGTGCGTTGCAGTTGATGCATAAATCTAAATATCTATCAATACCTTCATTATCGACATTAATTTTGAGGTTATGTTAAGTCGAGGCCCAAAAGTCTCACACCAATATCTAGCCAACGTCGCTAGATGACTACGTCAGTAAGCAAAGTCTAACCAACGTTGAATATTGATCTGAAAACACACCCAACCTATTAAATCGATTTCTGATGTCAAAACAACGTTGGTAAATGTGCTAGCCGTAAATGGTGGGTTTGCGAGGTTCAAGCTACGTTGCTTCGACGTTGTATCATAACTATAAAATTTAAGGCGTTACTTGACTCGTATCTGTAATAATTCTGCCGTTGAAATTAGTAAAAAAGTAGTCGGTAGTGATGAAATGTTACTTGGGTATAGTAAAACGATGACCTAATTTGCCAAATGCGTTGAAAAAGTTAGTATAGATAACATCTACCTGTCCATTTGGATCTAGGACTTCATTATTAAATTGCGTGTTGCACACTAAATTGGCAATAGTGGATCGTCTCTCAATTAAATCATGTTATGGTATGATAACACTATTTAGGAGGCATGATAAAAATCTATGAATTATTTCGAAAACTTATTTAGGTGGCCTTGGTGTCATTACTTTATTGAATATTTTGGAAGTATTGAGTGCTATCACTAAGATTCTCTATATCGTTTAATTTAATCTTTCCAACCTATATTCATGTAACAGAATTTCTAGTAGCATTATATTGGTTATTCTCCGAACAATTAATTATCAACGGGAGAACAAAACATTAAGTGAACGGCGCAGAAGTACATGTTTAAATTGTAAAGTATGATAAATATATAATATTTAATATAACCACAATAAATAGGAAAATCAAATGTATACTATAAAGACAGAATCATTCACACATAACACATGCTAGAAACAAACAGGAAATGACAGTAAATAGTGCCATTTAGAATTAATTGTTAGTAATATGACTCATACGAGTGAAATGGTTACTACCTCAATTTGAACAAAGGAGGAAGACAAGTGACCTCATGCTGGGTGGATCTGAAATAGAAAGAAATGGAGAAAACAGGACAGCAGTATTTCTATCATATTTTTTTTATTAAATCCATCACAATCAGTGCCAAGTAGCGATAGGTTGGACGGAATACTTTACTGATTCGAATCATTCGAATTGGTCAGATTAACGATCCGTTCAAACTGATTCGGTCAATTTGTACCATTTAACTAGGGCGCGGTACAAGCAAACTGATGTAAACAGGCTCCCCGCGTCCCTGCAACAGATGTGCAACTCGTAATATACTAGCGTTGAGTACGCAAGTCCTATAGTTTAGGTGCTATGGAAGTATACTACAGTAAATGCAAAACACTCTGTCTCCAAATCAGCAAATCAGGAACACAATTCCAAATCACGATTCACGAAATGCAAACACATCAGTCCCGTACCTTGTGTTGTAAAATTTAAGTCAGTTGGTACTCGCTAAAATCTGCGAATGCGAAACAGTGGTATCCTAGGTAGTTTTTATATCAGTGTATACTATACCACTAACCTTTTGTGTTAAACTGCTTTTATTTTACACAATAAAGACATTTATTATTGTTATTATTATGGGAATCAGTGAATCGGATCTTTCGGTCACTTTCGTTCAATTTGAACGACACCTCTCTAGTGCCAAGTACTTTCGACATAACCTAACATGTCGTTTTTAAGGCTACTCAAAGCAAGTTGTAAGCTGTTATTATATGCATGGAACTATAATTAGCTGATTAGTTCTGCTATTAAAAACTATTTTTATTTACGACATCAAGTAAATTGAATTATAAAAAATTTTACATTTATATGGTGTCATTAAATTTTACACACCGATTAATACTTCCTTTTTTTCTAACCCATGTTATAAGATAAGCTATTATGTATTTACGAAAAGTCCCTCAGAATCACCTGTGAACTACATATGTCCTTGTTTATCTAATCTTTTTAAAATAAGACAATACTAAACTTACGGCCTAATTAGCATTACCAACCATTAAATAAAGAAAAAGAACCAAATGATCTTTCTGTTAAATATACGATATTTATTTAAAAAAGCTCGTCCATGTTCATTTTTCAAATAAACATTCTAATAAATTTCAGACATATTCAGTTCTACTACAAAAGACATACATTTTTTCATCAACGAATGAATGAAAAAACTGTTTGTATTTAGTTCTAGTTGGAGGTGATGAGATGGTATAAAAATGTGAACTGGATGTGGAACAGCTTTCAAGAATAATAGTTGACAGAGCGGTGCCTGTTGGAGATTTATAATTCAAAAGTAAACTGGTCATTGTATTCTGAACGTATTAGTGGCAGATTCCAGATTCCAGATCACGTGTAGGCCATTAGGGTTTCCGGTGGTGAGCGGCATCATCGACGAGACCTCTCCGCCAGCAGATCAGGGTTCGACGATTTGAATTCCGAGCGCGTACACTGCTACCGACCGGCTACTGTGCACCCCGCCTACTCTGATCCGATAAATGCAGTGCTCGATTTGTTTTGTTGTTTTGGAGATCCCGCGACCGGTCATTAGACGCACCGGCTGCTGATATCACTTATTACCACCGGTGGTGCTGGTTTCTGCTGCAACAGTATGTAGTGGTTCGGCTTGTCTCTGCCTACGTACCCTGTAATCTAGATACAACAGTCTGTCCACTCTAAATTAAAATGTGCTGGACGAGTTCGTCGGGATTTTACGTGCAACTTTCGTAAGTAATTTAATTTTAATGTTTTGTTCCAATTTTATTGCACATACCTATCAGTTGGATATTTTAGTACAATTTAAGTTGATTTTTTTAGTTTTATTTATCATTATATTTATTATACTGTTAAAGCAAAAACGAACATTTCTATAAAACACCCAGCCGATTTTAATAAAAACTGTAATTATTAAGGAAAAATATATTTGTCGCTTAAAAAAAAAACATTAAAAATGTATATTTTAATTAGTCTTCTTGCTCTTCTTAGCCTACTTCTTATTAGGGTTACCAACTTAGGTCACATAGAATAGAGTACAAATAAAAAACGATGCATGTGTATTATATAGATTATCATAAACACATTTTTTTTATATTACAAGCAAAATGCCTGTATTAGGTGTAAATAAACTCAAATAAAAAGTAAAAAATATCAATGGGCCGAAGAGGAAGAAACTACAACATACGGAATTCACAGAGATTTGTATTGTGGTTTTGTTTTTCTTTTTTACATCAGGACATATATTTTTCCTAACTCATTGGAAAATCTGAAAACGGGAAATTATAAGCATATGTCTAGATAAACTGATGTAACTCACTAATTATCTCACAGATAGTGTTGAATTCTTCGTTTTCTGAGAAAATTTTTTATTTTGTTGATCTAAGTATGTTGTTAATCAAAAAAAATGTACATTCGGGTTTAAAACAGAAAACTAAGAATATTTAATATTCTTAGCTCCAAAAGAGGAAAAGTACTCTTTACGGTTGGTAATCCTACTTCTTATAAGTTACCATTGGAGCACCTCTTATAATGGTAGTCTGGCAACATCTCAGAGCTCCATTTGCCCTGATATATTCTTTTCCATATTTAAAATATCCTGGGGTCATTCTAGTGTGTCTGGGAACTTGCAATGCAGGTTTTTTCTTGCTCATCAGTCATCACTAGGATTCAGGTCATCATCTTTAATTCATAAAATTTGAAAACCTTGAAAAACTTTTAAAAAACTATAAACCCAAAAAAAGGGCCTTTGTTTGCAAAGGATGGCAACCCGAATTTTAATTTTTCCCCCCCCCAAAAACCGCCCCAAAAAAAAAGAGTTAACCGGGAGAAGAAGTAGGTGAGCTTCGACAATATATGTATCAATTATCTAGAAACAGAGTGTTTTATACAGCAATTCTGGTTTTGTCAGAGTTTATTGATTAGTAGACCTTTTAATGACATTGCACCTAATTTCTGGTAGCGAGAAAGAAAGTTCACAACAAAGTTTCTACAGTTTTCTGTTTTTTTGTCGCCCAAAAAAATGTGTTGCTACCAATTTAAAGGAATCCTAACCAGGTTTTTAATAACTTCAAGAACATTATCAAATTTAACATCCTTCCTTAATTTTCGCATCACTGATTCTGGGAAATTTTGGTTTTAAACAACTGAAAATACGCCTTTCTTTGTTCATAAACTTTGCAAAATTTTTCATAAACCAAAATTTTACGTGGAGTGGCGGCAATAGGACCTTAAGTACGCTAACTGGTTCCAATAAACCGATTAAGCAATATCCAGCACTCAATTGTCCTATCTTAGAGCAACTGAACATGCATTTCTCAAGCTGACCCTTGGTAATTTATGATGCCCTCGTTTATGCACCTTTTAAAAATTAGTAAATTATGCACATTCTTTTTTAAAACCCTTTGGCGGATAAAAAAATTCATATTAGACTTTTTTTATTTGCCTCTATCAACTATATCTTCGCTTAAAATCTTGGAAAACATATTTTATGGTTTTTCGAATAAATAATTTTGCCTATGCTTATCAGAACTCCAAATTTTAAACTAAAGTATTCAGACCCAAGATTGTGTTGTGTTTTTGTTTTGTTTTTCGAGGTTAGTTTTCACAAATCGACAAATAAAATTCATTGTTTAAATAAATGTAATACTGTGGTGTTTCTGGTAAGTGCAAATAGTTTATTTACTACTGGTATTTGCTAAATAGTAAGTTAGTAAAAAAATTATGTATATATATTTTTTTAAATTACAAACATCTGGGTTCGTAATAGTTGCCACTTTAGGGTCAACATAAACCACAACAAATTTAGGCTGTGTGTGATTTCATCTTCACGTTCCTAAACGAGGAGAAATTTTTATTTTTTTCACGAATATTCCTGTTTTTTATATTTTATTAATTGAATAATTAACTTTGTAATTTACCAGTGCCTGCGGTTGTATTAGGTGCCACTTTGTATCAACAGCAACGTATGTGACTTCATCTTTAGTCACCTAGAAGGCAGTTAGATTCAACAATTAAAAAAAATGCCAATTTACATCTATCAAATATCACGTGAAACATTCTTAAACCGTACGTGTGATTCGGAAATCTCCTGTCATCCAGACTAAGCTGCTTAATATCCGCGTTGCTTAGTTCCGAATTAGAACGATTTCTTGCGATTAACTTACTAGTGATCGGTGATTGCATCATTTCGATTTAGGCGTTACTATATGCCCTCACAGTTAGTAGAAAGACAACCTGAAAAGATTTTCAATTCCAGATGGTTAATTACAGCCAACAGGATATTAAGACTCTATGTTGCAACTTAAAATGTATCAAAAACATTGAAGAGTACGTCGTCAAAATATATACGACTAGTTAATTTTCAAGTAAATGTTAATCATCGTGCAAATATGTCCCCAAACATTTGTTTCACATTAATGAATTATCTCGCTACTTACCACATAAGTTCAAAGAGATAGTTGATAAAGATATTTAAGGTATTAGTTATTTTGCTCATCCGGAAAACTTTCTGTTAGCAATGGGAAGCCTATTCGTGATTTAGCTCTACGTGGCATACTTCAATGCCAAAAATCACGCCCTATGGAGAATAGTATTCGTGAATTCATAGTGCCAAATATCATTTTTTGAAGCCAAGGAGTATATTGGCTTAATTGATTGGCAGTCTGTTACTATAACCAGGCCTCTGTTAACCAAGGATATGTGACGAAACCCGTCAAGAGATGATTCTGGAAGTACCGAATATATTGACAATTTCCATGTCATACTCAGGCCGTAGAATGGCATATAAAGATAGTGACGTAGACACGTTTTTTAGCTTGTGGACCTATCGAAAGAGATGGACTGATACGTGCTAGAATTTTTTCAAGACAAAAGCTACCCAAAATTGAAGTCTATTATTACTATTGGAAAATTTGCTTTTTCTTGTCGCTGTGCGATTGGCATCTATACTAAATATGACTCAGCTGGTTTTGGTTTTTTAATAGATGGTTTATTATTATTTATTGTTATTAATATTTTTACCAAAGATTAAGGTAATAGGTGGAAACGGGGTGGAACTCGACTTGTATCCGTTACAAAAAAAACAGCATACTACAGATGCAAAAAAGATTGTTTTTTATTTTTGAATTTTCACTCTTTCAAGTTCGTCTAGGAACCTGAAAATGTTGATTGTCTGATCTCAACTTTTGACAGTGTACTCAAGACAGTAAGAGACACTAATCCGGCACCCAAACCAACTATTAATCGAAATTTCGAAAAAAATCCTATATACATTTGCTCCGCCTCAATACCTACATACAAAAATATAAGGATATTTTACTGACCGAGTAGAAAATCCTTTTAATAGTAATAGCAACTTCCTATAATTCCTACATCCAGCCCACAGTGTGTCTCATAAATATTTTATTTTATGTTCATAGAGGCGTTAAAAAAAATGTTGAAGTGTTTAAAAAACTCAATAACTATTAGGACGCCTTTAATAAAATTTATGAATCTTTTTAAAAACATATTTAAGAGGACATATGGTTACGATTTCTAATTTTTAGACACTGCAATATTCTCAAGTGCAACTCATGCTCTTCCCATTTCCTTGAAAATATCTTAAACAATTCAAACGTCATACATATTTGGAACAACTACCCAAAAGGGTCAGTATATTATGGCAGTATTTTAATAATAATCGGGGTGATGTTTTTTCTGATACTCAATTCTTATGTAGACTCGATGCAAACAACTTGTTTGCGTAAAGCAAATCACAATTATTATTTTTTCTTGTATACGTTTATGATTAATGAATTATGCAGTTATGTTATACTTTTCCTTTTCTATTATCGTGAATGAGCATAATCAGGTCCTTCGAGCATATCACTAATTATCATAAAGAAAAAAACATAAACAAAAACGCAAAACAAAACAAAAAGTGGTACGTCAGTACGCTCGTTTATACAATAACTTTAATAATCTGGAGCTTCCAAAAAATGTTTGCCTGCGGCGAAATTTCTGTGGGGCTTTCGCCCTCAGACCCCTTCAGCTGCAACCAGTGTTCACCACTACCTTGCCTCGCCTAATTAAATGTATACAAGCCGCCACTGCTATGACAGGTTAAAATATTAAATATACTTATTAACTTATTAAAATACATACTATTGCAGAGTAGATCAAAACCACTACATCTTCTTCTATCTAATGATAGGAAGGATTTGATTACGTGCATAATTCATAATATTTTAAAGCATAAAAATAATAACTAAGCCTGGGGTCGGGCGCAATACCAATGCTATCGCGCTTGTTTACGATGACGATGACACGACACACTTCGGTCTGTTGGTCGATGCATAGAGTACTAATAAATAATAAATAATTCTGAGCGTAAAGAGTAGAAAACGACCGTACGCTGATAAAGTGAATACATTTATCGGTGAATTTCCGGATTTATTCTATGATGGATGTAAAATAATTTGTAAAGTTTGTGATCAAGACTTAATGTGCTGAAATAAATACGGCTGCAAAATTCATGTCAATAGTAGCCGGCATAAAAATAAAAAAAATGTCGTGTCTATTTAGGAACCTCAGTTTATGTTTTATTTACTGTTAATGCTGATTGCTTGTGATATTCTCCTGCGCATAGTGGATAAACCAGTATTTCGGGAGTTCTGGAATAAATACAATCCCCAGGTGAATTTACCAAGTCGTTCATCGTTACGTAGATATGTACCAAGTGTTCGTGAAGACATTGTAAATAGGATTAAATGTGCATTAAAAAATACACGGCTGTGGTTATGTGTTGAGACGACAGATTGTAAAAAAATTATATTTTAAATGTTATAGTACGTGTACTCGACCCTGTTAAACCAACATTTCCACGCCGTTTTCTTCAAAGAGACGATTGTAGGTTTTTACATGTTACTTGTAAAGTGCATGCGTTCCATCTTGTAGCAGAAACGATTCGAAAATGTTTTCCAGAGGTAGATGCATAAATAGCAAATACAAAAAAAGTATTTCTCAAATCTTCTAAACGGCTTCGAGCATTTCATACACTGTGTCCTGGTATTCCGGAACCACCAGAGCCGATTCTTACACGTTGGGGAACGTAGTTGAAGGCAGCTTGTTATTATGCTGAATATTTTCAACAAATAAAAGCTGTGATACTACAGTTCAACCCTAACGAGGCTGCAGCTATTAAGGAAAGCCAGACAAGCTTTCAAGATATTTCCCTTGAAACAGATTTAAAAACTATTTATAACAATTATAGAGGACTACACGACGCAATAGAAAAATTGCAAAATACTTCGTTGTCGTTAGTGGAATCGCTGCAAATAGTGGACGACGTAAATATACAGCTACAGACTATAAATGACGCTAAAAATAAGCCCGTTATTGAAAAATTCGAGAGTGTATTACGGAAAGATCCTGATTTTACCAAATTAAGACAAATTTGTGATGGTGCATCTACAGCTGCGTTAAGGGAGTTCACAGAGTGTTTTACTTATGCCTGTATTAATTTCGGAGATGTCGAACGGTCTTTTTCAAAATACAAACATATTTTGTCACCACAGCGAACATCACTTACTGAGACAACTGTAGAAACATATCTGATGCTACACAGTTATTATAGAAGTGCTCCAGTTTCTGATAACGACAACCAAGTGACTTCATAAATCTGCTTAAGAAGGTGAGTTTTGTACATATTTTTATAGTGTACCAGTATTAATAAAATTTATTTCCATTTATTTTATTTGTTTATTTATTTATTATTAGTTATCACTTAGATATACAATGTACATGTGTGAACGTCATATAACAGTTTAATAATAATGTGCAGCACTAAGCTTACAAAATATAAGGAAATACATAAAAAAGAATTTAAAGCGAACGAAATAGTACAAAAACATACATCACAATATATAAAATATTTTTGTTTTTATTATTGTACTTATTCAAGTATTATGATATGATGCATACCCAGTACGTCTGTGTAGGATTAATGACCTTGGCCAGGCTTAATAATAACTGATCTCACATCGAATTTTGTGTAATAGCATATTTTTTGACAGTGCAATGTCAGTGTAAAACAACTTCACATTATAGTTTTGTAGCATACAAAGTTAAATGTTTTGCTCAATAACAATGCAATAAATTAATATTCCTCCAACGCCTTTTAACAGATATGTTGAGGAAGAGAACTCAGAATATTATTATTTGCTTCTGAGAACACCGGGAATATTTTATTTCTACCAGATACACCTCTTCCGAGTGAAAATAATTTTTTCTTTAAAAATTATGTAAAATGACTATTCAAGTCATAAAGAAATAATTTTTACAAATTATGAAAACACCTTTGACACCGACATAGATCGACGTAGTAATTCAAGAAGTTCAGCTTATTCTTATTTCAGTTTTTCAGTACAGTCTCTACGTTACAATCACTGAAAACGAGCATAATTCTATTATTTCATAATCTGTTGATTGCAAACAAATATTTACACCACATCAAGAAATTTAGAAGAATGTTAACAATGTATCCATAGTAACGAAACAAATATTTGTTAAACTTTTGTTTAAAATAAATTTTTCTTCCATGTTTTGAGACCGTTTTAAAATGCGTGTACAGTCGATATTAATTAATATGAAGTGACCAATATTTAAATAATTTTTTGGTATTATAATTTAATGGGGTACATGTAAAAAATAACCACATGTTTATTATGAGAATATTTTTGAATAATCGACCTCTGATCACGTTGAAATAAATCTGGTTGAAATTTACAGGCATGGTACTTTTGAACGCCCATACTGTAATATTTTTTGACGTACAAGCGAGTGTGATGGTAAAAAGTGTACCTTAGTTAACATAAATAATAATTAGATGTGGGCGCGAGCAATAGTCAGTGGCGTAACGGGGGACCCGTATAATATTCGACTTGGCTTAAACACATTCGTACACTTAGTGATATATTTTTATTGCTCAAACTCAGACAGGTTATGCCTTTTAAAAATATTATTAACAGTATCCAATTTCTCTCTTTGTTAAATTTTCTTTATTATAAACTTTCCTTAAAATTTGCTGTTTGTTAATTCTCACCAAAAGACCATCCAAATATTCCTCTAAGAGTGCGTTTTCACATGGTTTTCACCAAGTATCCAGCTTAAATCTATAAATTGCTGTTAAATTTTTTCTATTAGTAATATTAAAAACCGAAAACAAATATTCATTCTAAATACCATATAAATCTAATATATAAAATTACAGGCAATACAGAGGTCGTCGCTCTCGGTACTTGCTTCGCAAGTCGCTATCCGCCACAGAGACATCTATGAGTCGGTCGGATAGTAGCATTTGGACCATATGAGAAGTTTCACATACCTCCCACCACTACTAAATTTACCTTAGTCAGTATATGACTAGCAGATTGGCCACTATCATTTGTCTGTTCCATAACCTATGGCATACTGAGAACTAATAAGTTCGAAACCGGTCTATGTCTGGTTAGGAATTGACAAATGATATTGGCTTCCGATCTATCATGATTTGAAGGTATAATCCAATGCAGGCCGGGGTATTTGCCCGCTGAGTAGTTGTTTCGTTGAAATTATATTTAATAACAGTAGTTTAGTCTACATGGGCCAGAGGTCGCCGCTCTCGGTACTTGATTCGCAAGTCGCTATCCGTCAAAGAGACATGTATGATGTCGGTCGGATAGTAGCATTTGGATCATATGAGAAGTTTCACATACCTCTCACCACTACTTAATATATCCTGATAATACATAAAATTTTCTATATAATAAATCAAAATTTTTGACATTACCCTCAAATATAACGCACTTATTTCAATTTTTTATGAAATTCAAAATTAGATTCGTTTTTGATATTTGGGTGCAATATGAAGCGAATATTTTTCATTATAATGAAATTATTTGAAACAATTACAAATAATTTTTTCCTGACTTTTGGGCAACAATTACCATTTTTTTTTTCAAAACAGTAAGCCTTATTTTTCATTCTCTATAGGAATTGTCATAATTTCAGCTTTAAATTAATGTAAACGTAGATTGAAATGATTTGCAGATAAATTAAGTTGGTCAGTTTTTTAAATAACTAATTGATTGTTGGTCCTTTACGTTTACTGTTTAAATATCCATTAAAAATCTACACACAAAACGAAAAAGTCGACATGTTATTAATTTATAACCCTGGCCAAGGTCATTAATCCTACAGAGACGTACTGGGTATGCATCATATCATAATACTTGAATAAGTACAATAATAAAAACAAAAATATTTTATATATTGTGATGTATGTTTTTATACTATTTCGTTCGCTTTAAATTCTTTTTTTATGTATATCCTTATATTTTTTGTTAGCTTATTATTAAACTGTTAAATGACATTCACACATGTACATTGTATATCTAAGTGATAACTAATAATAAATAAACAAATAAATAAAATAAATGAAAATAAATTTTATTAATACTGGTACACTTTATAAAAATATGTACAAAACTCACCTTCTTAAGCAGATTTATGAAGTAGCTTGGTTGTCGTTATCACAAACTGGAGCACTTCTGTAATAACTGTGTAGCATCAGATATGTTTCTCAGTTGTCTCAAACGCATTGTCGCAGCACCGTCGGTCACAAACATCAACACTTGACTTGTTGACAGTTCAAATTTTTCGAAAGTCTCCAACACCATCCGCGTAATTGTTTCGCCAGTACACGCAGTTAGTCTTTTGCTAGCTAGTAAAAGTGGAAATGTTGGTTTAACAGGGTCGAGTACACGTACTATAACATTTAAAATAGAATTTTTTTTACAATCTGTCGTCTCGTCAACAAATAACCACAGCCGTGTATTTTTTAATGTACATTTAATCCTATTTACAATGTCTTGACTAACAGTTGGTACATATCTATGTAACGATGAACGACTTGGTAAATTCACCTGAGGATTTTATTTATACCATGACTTCCAAAATGCTGGTTTATCCAATATGCGCAGGGGAACATCACAGGCAATCAGCATTAACAGTAAATCAAACATAAACTGAGGTTCCAAAGAAGACATACCATTTTTTTTATTTTCATGCCGGTTACTATTAACATGACTTTTGCAGCCATATTTATTCCAGCACATTAAGTCTTGATCACAAACTTTACAAATTATTTTACATCCATCATAGAATAAATCCGGTAATTCACCGATAAATTTATTTACTTTATCACCGTACGGTCGTTTTCTACTCTTTACGTTCAACATTATTTATTATTTATTAGTACTCTATGCATCGACCGACAGATAACAACTGAAGTGTGTCGCGTCATCGTCATCGTAAACAAGCGCGCGATGGCATTGGTATTGCGCCCGACTCTGAATTTACCATCGCTTGGCCAGGATTATTAATTTATGTCGAATTCCGGGAAAATTCCAGAGCTGCTGCAATAAACTACGGACAACATTTTCCAAACAGAAGACACTCGCCGCAAAATTATTTCATTAGTTTAGAATCTCAATTTAGAAAAAAATTACCCGGTAAATGATGAAAATGAAGGGGTAATTACAAACGAGGAGACTGAAGTAAATATATTAGCCCTTGTTAAAATTGATAGAACAGTATCCCTCCGGAAAATTGGTGATGAGTTAAATATTAGCCACGAATCTGCAAGAAGGATTTAAAAAAACACATTACAAAAACTTTAAATGTCAAATAAATCAACATTTACATGGAAACGACTTTGAAAGAAGACTGATATTCTGTGACTGGGCTATAACTAAGAGAAGAAGAAATAATGATGGTGCCAGGCAAATACTATTTTCTGATGAATCAAAATTTACAAATTTGGGATTATTCAATCGGCAAAATACTAAATACTATGCACAACAAAATCAATACCTGTTTAGAAAAGGAAACCAGCAAGTCAGATTTGGTTTTAATCTTTGGTTGGGTATGTTTAGTAATGTGTTGCTACCTCTAATAATTTTTGGTCAGTTGACTTCCGAGATATCTGGAATTTTTAACTAATATTAACAATGATTTTATAAATCATTTGCCAAGAGAGGCCAGAGATAGACTGTTTTTTCAGCAGGATGGGGCCCCATCTCATAATGCCCGAATATTCACCAACTATTGAATGCGAATATCGAGAATCAATGGATAGATACAAATGGACCGGTCATGTGCCTCCCAGGTCACCTGACTTAACACCAATAGAACTCGTTAGAAGAACTAATTTATACAGAAATGAGGAGGGTCACCATTTTGAACATTTAATACAAATTAATGCGACTATGTTGACTATATTAACAAGATAAAAAACGAGACACATTACGTTTTTTTATAATATTTTCCAATGGAAACTTTTCCTTCTTTGTATTAGTTTACAGTTATTGCCTAGGTCCAAAATATCTATTTATCTCCTTTCAAAATCTTTATCATAAATATAAATGTTGATTTAGTTGATATTTAAAGTTTTTGTGATTTGCTTTTATGAACAAATTCTCAGTCATTTCCAAAGGCAACTTGCTTTATTTGCAAATTATTTTAATACTTTAGATTAATATCTTTCATACGAGATCAAAAGCTTTAAATTTGCCACAATTCATTTCAATTCAATAGAATCCGTTTTACTTACACCAATTTAAAGCTTAAATCATAACGATTCCTATAGGGAGGGAAAAAATAGGGTTAGTATTTGAAAAAAATTAGAAATTATTGTTGCCCAAAAAGTCAGGAAAAAATTATTTAGATTTCTTTCAAGTAATTTCATTATAATAAAAAATATTCGATTCATATTGCATCCAAATATCAAAAATGAACCATATTATGATATCCAATGCCTACTTGGAGTTTCAATTATTAATTTTGAATTTCATAAAATATTTAAATAAATCCGCCATATTTGAGGGTAATGTACAAAATTTTGATTCATTATATAGAAAATTTCATGCATAATCTAAATATGTTAAAATATACAGGGTGTTCCATTTCAAAATTCAAAATTTATTACACTTCCGGTGAAACCGGAAGTGATATTGATAATATATGTTCGTTAAAATAAGCCCATTTACTTCTTATACGTGAGTTTTAAATTTAAAAAATTTTATTCTAATTTAAAAAAATGGCGGGCTGATACATGATCTCGTTAACACACGAAATAGTGATAGATATTATACTGTCCGTACCGTTTGATTATTAATAACATCATTCAAAATAAATACAAGATTTATTTATGAAAGTTCGCGTGTAAAGGTTAAGATGTAAATCACACCTTAACTGACCAAAAAAAATTTAACAATCTTGAAGTGCTAGATGCACTTTCAATTTTATTCATAGGAAAATGACCATGTTCATGTCAAAATGAAAATGTTTTACTGTTCATCGATGAGACTGATGGTCACGTATCATTCTCTTGAGTACATCTCCCACATATATTCAATGGGATTGAGGTCTGGTAACCTCGGTAGGAGTGGACGGAATTTCAAGGTTTTGTAGTGCATTGGCAATGATTCTTGCATGATGAGGACGGGCATTATCATTCAAGAAAAAAGTTCTCATCGATGGCATCATGAAATTAAAGAACAATATTATTTATGATACTGTCAATATACACTTGAGCTCTCATCAAAAACCAAGACAGATCATTCATTGATTGCTTTCATGAACTTGATGACCATTTCTAGCTACCTCTGACCCCAATCCTGCGATCATCTGAAAATTTGCTCACAGAAGTTTCACTAGTGAATAAGACAGAACGCCATTCACCTCGCCATATAGGTCTCAGTCGTTTATGATGTACGATTAAAAGAACTCTTCTCAGAAGTTTTCTAGAAACTATACATTCCTCAAATGTTTTCGAATTATTTCTATCCATACACGTACTCTATTGGCATTATCTAGTGCATCTACTATTTCTTGAGGCATAGCATCTCTGTTGGCTGTCAGACAAATTTAGTGGTCTCGATCTGCACTGCTTTTTCTTGCACAACCACTTCTGACCCTATCAGATGCTGATCTAGTGTTTTGGTACTGTGAAACCAACCGAGAAATGACACTTTGGGACAAATTGAATTCCAAAGCGTCCTCTACTTGATTACTACCAGCTCGAATCATTCCAATGGCCTTATTTCTTTCTCCGTGGCATATTGTAATTAAGAACAAACGTTATTTCGAGTTCACAATCAGAAATATTCTAATGGTTAGCTGTTACGACTAGATCCAGGAAGCACCAATATTCCTCCAGCAATTGCAAAAAAAATATTTTTTTCTGTAGTTTTTTATTGAATTGTTTTATATTTTTCCAGTTGAGCAAAAAATATTTCGGAATACCTGTGGAACATGTTAAAATTTGTAATATTCTCTTCACTGGAGAAAGTTGTGATTAAAGCTGTATATCGTTTCTGTGTATCATGGTCGTAGAGTACAGATGTACTTACTGTCGCCGGCATTCACCTTGACCGCGAAACTCTTTCTCCAATCCAGTCTATTATTAGCTTTCGAGTTGTGTACACGTTAAGTCACTTGGGCGTAGTGCATATTGTTTTTGTGATTCTGTTTTATTTGTTGTACTTATTGTTGATATTAATTTAATAATAAAGTATGGCAGTCATATGCAGGGATAGAAAACGGCCATTTGCTGACAAAGTGTATAAATTCATAGGTGAATTCCCGGATTTATTCTATGAAGGTGCTAAAATAATTTGTAAGCGTGCCCTTGACAACACAGTTTATGTTTGATTTACTATTAATGCTGATTGCCTGTGATGTTCCGCTACACATACTCGATAAACAACCATTTCGAGAGTACTGGAATAAATACAAAACCCAGGTAAAGTTACCAAGTCGTACAACATTATGTAACTATCTACCAACTGTACACGTAGACATGGTAAATAAGATGAAATGTGAATTAAAAAATACATGGCTGTGGTTATCTGTTGATGAGACAACAGATTGTAAAAAAATATTCTATTTTAAATATTATAGTACGAGTAACTGGCGAAACAATTACCAGGGTGGTGCTGGAGATATTAGAAAAATTTGAGCTGTCAAAAAGTCAAGTGTTGATGTTTGTGACTGATGGCACCGTGACAATGTGTTCGGTAGGCCGTTCTTTGCAAGAACAAGGTTGTACGTTTATACGTGTTACATGTAAAGTGCATGCTTTACATCTTGTAGCAGAAACTATTCGAAAAGGTTTTCCAGAGTTGGATGCATTAATAGCAAGTACAAAAAAGTGTTTCTTAAGTCTCCTAAATGTCTCCGTTTATTTCATAGCAAGTGTCCCGTTATTCCTGAACCACCACAGCCGATTCTTACACGTTGGGAAACATGGTTGCAGGCAGCTTTTTATTATGCTGAATATTTCCAACAAGTAAAAGCTTTGATACTACAATTCAATCCAGATGAGGCTGCAGCTATTAAGGAAAGCCAGACAAAATTCGAAGATATTTCCGTTGAAACAGCTTTAAAAAATATTGCGAGGAACTATAAACCATTACATGAAAGCATAAAAAAATTAGAGAACAGTTCGTTGTCGTTAGCGGAGTCACTACAAATAGTGGACGAAGTAAATCTACTGCTACACGGTATAAGTGACGCAACAAATGAGCGCGTTACAGAAAAGTTCGCAAGTGTGTTAAGTAAAGACACCGGTTTTCCCAAATTAAGACAAATATGTGATGGTGCAGCCCCAGATCCGTTAAGTGCGTTCAAACACTATTTTACGTATGCGTGTATTACATCAGTAGATGTCGAACTGTCGTTTTCAAAATATAAGAATATATTTTCATCAAAGCGAACATCACTTATGGAGACAACCATAAAAACATACCTGATGCTGCAAAATTTCTACACATCTTCTCCAGTTTGTGATAAACAAGCTAGTTCTTCAAGCTAGTTAACAAGGTAAGTTTTACATACATTGTTATAAATTGTAACAGTTTATTGTTTCTTGTATTAGTTAATTTCGCGTACGCCACTGTTCCACGGAACATTTTTGACAGCCCTAGTTACGATTATTAATATGGTTTGTATTAATGAATGACATTTAATACCACCTTAGTACACATAAATTTATTTTTAATAAAGGTGAATGATCTTTTTAAGTGAGTTTCCTGAACTAAATTTTGTGGCCTTAGAGGTTTGTTTAACATTTTTTTTAGGAAATAATTTATAGAAGGCAATGACTTGATATCCAAAGAAAAAATACTAGACTGATCTTTGCATTGCAGTGAAAATCTTCTGCAATATATTAGATACACTATAAAAATTACAGTTAAAAAACATATTTCGAAGGCAAATATGTAATCGTATTGTAACAGACACGTGTAGTTTACAAAAATGGACAATAGTTTTTCTGTCGTTGGAAAACCAACGACCTATTGTACTCGGTGAAGAAATGATTACTCCAGGGTTAAGTATAAAATAATGATTGTCTTTCAATTTACGATTACACAGATTAGGACAGACTCTATCTGTTAAGAAACTAGTATTAGGGCAGACTCAAATTCTTGTTAATTTCGTCTCTCAATTTAGGACTAAAGTCTGTTCACATAAGCTTTGCAGCGTTAGCCAGGATAGGGAACAAAATGCGCACTGATGATTGGTGCAGACGGCAGGCAGATATACACAAGTCCAAAGTTCCGATAGTGGTTAATTCAATTTTCATTTCTTATTTTATTACATAGGCATCGGTAGTAAGTAGTTGGACGTTTGCAGATTGTGGTTTGATATAAATTGAATTATGTTTTCGACGACTAATATTACTATGTAAGTATTAAACCTAATGGTTAATGACCAATATATTCCCTTAACCTTACCTAAAAAATAATAACATATATTACATAATTTTACTTTTATAATAATTTAACTTATATGTTATGTAATGTTTATATTAAATTATTTATCTTTATTGACATTGTTTATTGGCTGATTTTATAATAGTAATCGGTAAGGTATTTGATGTTTTAATGATTTACATTTTTTTAAATTACTTTTTATTATACGAGGTGTCAGTTTTAATAGCGAAAATTTTAACAGTTGACAGATCTCGACGAAATGAGGATTTTTGTTGTAGATATAAACTTATTTCATTTTAACTTACTACGCAAGACTGACAGTCGACAAAGGGTCTCTCTGCGAACCCAGGTAAACAGTTTTTTATGCGCTCATATGAATGAACGAAGTATAATATGGTGTGTATTATAATCACTTTTTTACACAGGTCAGTAGTACTAAATGCTCAAAATACAGCATATTGCTTTATATTAAGATAGAGAGGAACATAACATTGTTTAAAGCAGAAATATGAAAATTGTGCAGCAAAAAAGTTGGTCCGCTCTAAAGCAGGTAGAATTTAAAATTGTTTTTATTTTATGATATTAGTTCTTATAGGTATACAAAAAAAAAGTAACGGACATTTTTAAGATGCTTGGCTTTCTTACAGCTAAATCGAAATTTTTTATTAAAATAGGATGTTCTCATTTCGGCGTAACCAGTCATTTTATTTTCATATTCAAAACTTTAAAGTAAATATGTCATTTTATTTTTGTTATTTTGTTTCTTTCCACTGCTAATCAGTAAAAGGCATTTCTTGTTATTGTAATTAAATGACGTATGTACACTCTGTTGAAATATTTTTCCACTGATTCAATAAACCTAAAAAGCATTTATATTAATTCTAATGCGTTAAATATTTTTTACGCCTTGTAATAAATAAGTAACCCACAACGATATATTTATTACGCCTGGAAATAAGCAATTTACAATACACTCGCTACTTTGCCCATTGTAAATCGAGCTCACTAAGTCCAACCCACCACTGCAAAGTTTAAATGAATAGACTTTAACTCTATATTGAGATGTAGAAAGTATCAATCAAATATTCAACTGATATTTAATTATAACCTAAGTTATATTTGGGATCATTCCCGGACGGGCTCAGGAATTAATTTGCCTTTTCCAGCATCTGCATCCCATTTTATACTAAATGGTTGCTAAGTTTGTGCCCATGAATACAAACAAAGTAACAAAGGCACGTAAATACTAACAAAATATCAAAATGTTTAGATACCCAACTATTTGTTTGGGGTAGTTAAGGTGACCTATCTTCCACAGAAACTAACTCTACATAATACATGTGTCTAGCTCCTACTAGTAAATTCAATGTTGAATATTTATTTATATAAAACTGCTTAAACTAAATCTATCGTTACATTACACTTCATTAAAAAACATAAGTTTGTTCTGTCTCTCTTTTAGGCATCAATCTGTATTATTAGAAATAATTTTTAAAATGTGCATCAAATAAATAGCTATAACTTGTTACACCCTAAAAATCGGTGCAAGAATATTCGTCACTCTGTTTGAGTTTGTGAACATACTACTCGCATCAAATATTCAAATTTCAAAGTTTATTAATTTTAACATTATAGCCCAGTCACATTAGAGGTTTCACCTCGGAATGAGAGATAATAAGCTGTAAACTTGTATAAACCTTTATTTTGGCGTTCTAAAAGTTCTCTCAAAAGTCTCATAAAATCTCGTGTCCGCGTCTTAAGATATTCAAGGTCAAAGGTCACCAAAATCGTTTTTTTTTGCAAATATCTCGCTTCCTATGGTTTTAATGCCATTTGCATTTATTATAAAAATTGTAGAGAATAAAATTCTCTACAACTTTTGTCCCAAACATTTTTTTATATACTCAACCGTTTTTGAGATAGAGGGCGGAGAGCGCGCCGCGCTTACCTATTCACAGCATAATGCAAGGTCAACCGTAAGTCTCGGTAAATAATACGCCGTTAAAGTCTATAAATCATTAAAAAATATATAATTATGAATAATTTGCATTGTTTATTAATTAATACATTATATTTAATAATATTTTTCATTTATCGAATATATATTTGTTTAATATTACTTACCTTTCCGTGTAATCAAAAAATTGTTGAGTGGAATACTTCAAGTATATTTTAATTATATTCTAATATATATGTTTATTATATTTTAAGTAGAAAAAGAATAGAGTAAATACATTTTAATCATATCTTTATTTAGAAATACTTTTTCATATATTTATTACAGTTGAGGTTTAAATGTGGGGAGCTTTTTCAAAAACTATTATAATTAGAAGGACTTGATGAAAATGACCGTTCTCGTATAGCAGCCATTATTGCATGACATTGATGTGCATTTCGTTTTTAAATTATCTATTTTCCCTTTTCTATTTTTCATTACGACTTCTTGTAAAAAATGCAATAAAGTTTTTTGATATTTCTTCATTAATATTATCTAACATTTTACTTGGAGGTGGATAAGACTTGGTTTCAACTACAGATGATCAAATATCTTCTCTAATAATAGCTGCTGCAGCTTCGACAATCCGTAACCGTTCTTCTTCGGGATCCCTTTTTTTTATTATCGTACCAAGCTTTTGATAATATATTAGCTTGTGTATCACGAAAAGATATGATAGTAAATGATCCTACTTTTCTCGTAATTGAAGTTTTGTAATCATAGTCTTATCATCTGGTACATACTCCGTCAGGACATCTTTGAGCTCTTTCAATGTAAATTGTGATCCGTCATGATTTTCTATATAACTAAAAATCTCTATCATTGCTTGTGTGACTTGATTATCTTGGCGAGGCTTCTTATCAGTAGTAGATGGTACTCGACTTAATGATTTATAGACTTTATACGGCGTATTATTTACCGGGACTTACGGTTAATCTTGCATTATGCTGTGAATAGGTAAGCGCGGCGCGCTCTCCGCCCTCTATCTCAAAAACGGTTGAATATATAAAAAAATGTTTGAGACAAAAGTTGTAGAAAATTTTATTTTCTACAATTTTTATAATAAATGCAAATGGCATTAAAACCATAGGAAGCGAGATATTTGCAAAAAAACGATTCTTGTGACATTTGACCTTGAATATCTTAAGACGCGGACACGAGATTTTATGAGACTTTTGAGACAACTTTTAGAACGCCAAAATAAAGGTTTATACAAGTTTACAGCTTATTATCTCTCATTCCGCGGTTGACCCTCTTTTTTTGGCTTAAGTGACTGGATTATTAGTGAATTGGTGACGACGTCAGTGATGTGTCATTTTTTGTTAATAATCCAGTCTGTAGGGGATAAAAAAAGGCCCTTGCCTTACAAAAGGTGGGGTAGTAATAATTTTTAAATTATGTTGTTCAGGTCTGGGCCTTGACAGAAAATCCAAGTTTTCGACCCTGGGAGGGGACCGCTCGAGCCGCCATCTTGAATAAAAGGTACAAAAAAATTAGTTTTTTCAAAATAACTCCGCAGCGGTTGATCCAACGACGAAAATGTCTGTAACAAAGTTAAAGAGGACAAAATTCCTCACACTTTTTGTAAAAACTTTTTTTTTTTGTAAGTCTAAGTAACGAGTTACAGCGGCGGAAAGATGAACATTTTTCCCAAAATACAGTAAAACTCCCCATTTTTGACGGTAAATTAAGTAAGATCAAATTACACTTATCTTTAATGTTTTCTCCACACCACAATAAGATTATACAGCGATATCTATTTCAAATTACAGTGGTTTTTCATGTTACATATAAATTTTCTAGCTGCAGGCGCAGTAGCGTAATAGGTATAAGTTTCTTAGAACAGGTGTAGCAGGTATAGACCGTTCCTTGTGCGTCTTTTTGTTTCTTTTGAAAAGGGCAGTCCTCTCTCCACTTCTAGTTTAAAAAGAGGGGTACGGCAGGACACCCAGTAGTGGCTAGAGTCTGCCTTTCAAGTCGGTCCGAAATTTCCGCGAAGTTTGAATTCGTGTTCAAGTTTCCCAGGAAAGATTTTTAGCTAATGAAAACTATAAAGCCCATCTAATTTCGATGCTGGCAACAAAAATGGAACAGGCTGCTATTACTGTTAAACAGGCGAAAGAAGATACTGATGTGTTGATTGTCAGCACAAGCGATTTCCTTGTGTTCAACATTTGATGTTGTTTTCGTCGTTGGCGAAGACGTTGATCTTCTTCTTCTGCTGACAGCATTAGCACCATCCCAAAGTAACATCTACCTTCGCAAACCAGGAAGAGGCAGAATTGCTGAAAAAACTATATTCCCAGAATAGTTTGAAGCATGAAGAAGTGGCTGAGAACATTCTGTTTCTCCATGCGTTTAGTGACTGCGACACAACATCGTCCATCTTCAACCAAGGAAAAAAATTTTGTTCGCCTCTTCAGAAAACCGCAGGACTCAATGCCACTATTGGCATCTTCAAACATCAAGATTCAACACTAGAACACATCACACACACTGGAGCACGGTTTCTCGTTGCTTTATATGGTGGAAACATAGAAAACGAAACCTTGGAAGAAGTTCGCTAAATCTACTATAAAAGCAAATTCAATCTTGCTTCTTTGCCACCAACGAAGGACGCTGCGTGATAACATGCGTTCAGGACGTACCACAAAGTCCAAAAAATGGTATGGGATCCAAAAAAATTCAGAAGACTGGGGCTGGAAACGTGGCAGCAATGGGCTTGCTCCACTTACAATGGCAGCACCCGAGAACTTATTGAAATTTATTTCATGCACTTGTCGAAAAGGATGCGGCCGGAGCATATGGTTGCAGGAAAGCTGGATTGAGATGCTCCGTTGTGTGTGGCTTCTGCAGTGGTCAGTCATATGAAAATGTAATTTTGATTAGTATATTGGATTTTTGTTTGGACAATTTGGTGAGTTAATAGTAATTTATTTTTGGAGTATAATGTACTACCTATCCCTGGTATCAAACCATATAAACCTATTGCTCTTAGAAAATCTCTATCTTACATGTTATAAACTTTACTGGAAGGACATTCTAGAGAAAGTTTTGTACGCCACCGTAGTTGGTTTTTTGTCAAGTCAGCTCAAGCTGATACTTTGGGTCCTAGAGCTACCTACGCTGCTTATATTCTAAGATAAGTTATTGGTATAAATTGCTTCTTAAAACCCATTTGCTATTTTGATTCTGTATTCTTTAGTTTGTAATTAATATATTTTTACCTTTCAGCTATACCCCTAGTAGTTTTCTATATTTTTTTGCTTAGTTCTCAATTTTGTACCTTTTTTCTATCGTATCTTTTTCACTTAAATCTAGTATCTTCTTAAAAAATCTGTAAATAATTTAATAATTATTATGGTATTCCAAACTGATACTGCCGTATAAGATAGTATTAAATTACATTTTCTATCATCAATAATAAAAGGCATAATTCTACTTTGACGGATTGTTGGCATACCCTGTGATCCTCGTAGCTTCGTAGTCGAGCGGTAAAGATACTTGCCTCTGACTCCTGGAATCCCAGGTTTGATCCCCGGTCCAGGAGCTGAAATTTTTTCTAGAGCAGAAATTAATTCTAGCTCACTATAATATTTGGTGTATTTCCATGACTCTAAACGTGTAGCTTTCTCCCTCACAATGCACCTCGAGGTATATTTAGGAATGTATTCATTAATATCCAAGTAGTATTACAAAATGTTCTAAAATCAACAGAATTAAAAAAAAATCACCGTTATACAACATTTCTATTTTTGCATACAAAAATTCCCCATGCGGAATCAAGTTTTACATACGCCACTGCCACCAGTAAATTTATACATATACAGCCCTGATTACTAATGGTTTACGATCATATTCAGGCAACAGTGTCATCTTAAGTAAATGATGTCTTGCTTGAATTTGATTTTATTAAGCTTGCTCCATCTGATAGTGCTACGTATAAAACGCATAAAGATTAATCAAAATATTCTCGGAATATTATATGACAAATTTATTTCTACACATGTCTCGTACATAGTTAATACCCTAGAAAAAGTACATAGCAAAATAAAACATCGCTTTTACGGTAAGTGTTAGTGTTTTAATCAAGAGGTCTATAAGTTTCAACGAACAAAATAATTTATGGTTTAAAAGCACCATAAAGAAATAATGAATTCATGATAAGTATCACTGAGGTATGTCTACTGTCTTACGCACTGGGTGCAGTCCACTACATCATTTTTTTTTTTCATATCTGTGTTCACTTTTTTAATAACTCTCATAGCAGATTATTGACTTTTATCATTACAAAAATGTTAATTACCTGTCATGCTTGTTATTAATACGAGTCACAACAATTTCCTACTTCTGACATATTGCATAATCTTGTGCCTACGTAACCTATTATTAATATGAAAAATAGGAGAAAAATACTGTTTTCAGAATCAAAAGATACCTAAGTTGGGTGGGTACGTGAAAACGTGAGATTTTTGGGCCAATAAATAAATGGAAACCAAGAAATTTTTTAAAGAGAAAGAAATAAGAATATTGTGATTTTACATTCAGTATTAAATTTGGTTTAAACTTGACTTCGGAAGTTAGCTTTCTTATGCAATTCTAATACTGAATAATTTATATAAACATGAAAACACTAGTACTTCTCATTATAACTCGACGCACATTGCGCTAACCAAGTAAACATAATCGGGAACCAAGCAGCTATAGAAGCTCTTGGCTCCTATCGCTGTAACTCCAAAACGGTAAGGAACTGTCAGAGGACTCTAAATCATTTGAGCAAAAACAACAAAGTGACTCTGGTCTGGATACCCGGCCACTCTGATATGAAAGGTAACGAAATAGCCGACTCCTTGATCAGAGAAGGAGCAGGATGACGAATCATCGAACCAGAACCGATACTGGGCATATCTTCAAGTACTGCTAAGATGGCCATCCTCAACCTGGGCTGAAAGGAAAACTCTCTAGTATTGGCAGGATTAGTTCATTCGAGGGCGATTATAAAATTCCCTTTGAAATCAAGACGTAAAAAACTTTTAGAGTTAAACAGAGTAAACCTGAAAACTCTAACAGGCCTATATACCGGGCACTGTCGACTAAACTATCATGTACATAACTCGGTCTAGCGGTAAACGCCGAGTGCCGTCTATGCTTGGAGGATGATGAGAAGGCAGACCACATCTTATGCACCTATCCCGCTGTGGTGAGGATCCGA
Organism: Rhamnusium bicolor; assembly: GCA_029963845.1. NCBI lineage: Eukaryota > Metazoa > Arthropoda > Insecta > Coleoptera > Cerambycidae > Rhamnusium > Rhamnusium bicolor. The sequence continues at coordinate 128,216 of JANEYF010003663.1, read as the reverse complement.
TTCTCAATATTTGGCAAAGGCCAACTGCTGTCAGAGGATCTGGATACATTCTCACCCAATAAAGTTATCAGTTTTATTAAGAGACTGAATTTATTGGGTGAAATATAATTTAGGAGTGAGCTACAATATGTCTGCTAATGGCGCAGTGGAGGGTCCACAAGGACCCACTCACAATAACCTAAACTTAATCGGGAGATGATTAGAAATAAACTCCAACTAAGAATTACGTAACTAAAATATAACACACTGAACTGAATCTGCGGTTGGCTGCTTGTGAAACATTATTAAAATCATTTAAAATAAAGAAACTTTGCTTTTAAATGTTTCAAAAATATTTTATTAAAACTACACGTGTTTCGGCATTTTAGGCTTTTCTCAAGAGTACAGATGATACTAGATTTTAAATCGTGTTCTTTACTTATAATATCTGGGCAATACAATACAATTGTAAAGTATTAAATTTTTTGGTATGAAACGATGGGAATTTCTTTAACTTACACTATTTTGTCTAAATGTCGTGACCGGTAAAAATTATTTGATCATTTGTATGTTCTTATTATTTTTTACTGCTTTTTTATTTCTAATATTTCTAATAAATCTTAATTTTCCAAATCTATGAAATGATTACTTTCTATAGAGTGCGTTGACAAGCCGGTGCTATGTGTATTGTTGGAAAATAGATTTTTTATGTTCCTCGACTCGTTTGTTTACATTTCGACCAGTTTGTTCAATATATATAGCATCACAGTTAGAATATTTTAGCTCATATATTCCGGTTTTTTGTAATTTATCTGGTTTTATCTTTATTATTTGATAGAATTCCTCCAATGTTATTTTTATTTACGGAAATTGTTTTAAATCCTAAACTGTTTAACTTATTACTAACTTTATTGCTAATCTTAGGATAGACCTAAGATTAGCAATAATTGATACATTTATAATTTTTCTAAGAGGCTTTTGAATGACCAACATAAAACTCATTAAGAATATTTTTCTTTTGTTTCACAGATATTCAATTATCAATCAAACTGTCTTGGTATCCATTATCCTTGGCAATGTTTTTAATTATTTTTACTTCTTTTTCAGTATTTTTTCGACTAAAAGGAAATGTTAATAGGCGGTTAATGAAACTGTGGAATGGTGACTGTTTTATTTGTAGTGACTGTTTGGAACTATTGTTAATTACCGTGTCGGCATAAGTAGGTTTGCGATATATATATCAAATTCTAAGAATTTATTATTATTTTTTATGTTAACGTCTAAAAAAGTTTAAGCTATTTTTATTTTCAATTTCAAACGTAAATTGGATTTTTTGATTAAATGAATTAAATAAATTTAGTAGATTTGCAGAACGGCAATTAAACCAGTTTTTAAATGTACTAAATTCATTTAATCAAAAAATTCAATTTACGTTAGAAATTGAAAATAAAAATAGCTTAAACTTTTTAGACGTTAACATTGACTTGGTTTTGGCATCTACATTCAGAATCTTTTCACACAATTGGCTTTTCCTTTGACAAATATTTAGGTAAATTTGGGAAAATAGATGGGATTATATTCTCCTTCAATTTTGATTTACAGGCAATCATTCCAAACGTTCCGTCTGGTAACAGATATTGGTCAAGTTTGGTAGCTTCCACTGAATTAAAATGCAACTTACATAATACAGAATATTTTGATGGTGTCCATTCTTTCCTAGTAATAGATTTGAGCCATTTTTGTTTTAACCCATCGTCCTTGGGGAATCCAAAAATACTTTTTACGCCTTCACTTTTTACAGATGAATCGTAATTTGACTTACAACCGGGGATATAACACTGTGCCGGCATATTCATTTACCTACTTTAGATTATATGCATACGGATGAAATAAAACACATAAAAACACGCGAAAAATTAGATTGTATTTTAAATTATCACTGCACAACACTATTTACATTCAATTCACTTTAATTTACATGAATCTAGAGCAATTATTACATGTTAAAAACACTGATTTGAGGTGCATAAAAAGACGCTTTAATACATAAACACGTATACAAACGGCTATTATTCGGAACATAGGTCTTCGTGCGACGTTGCACGATTTCTTATTTCGTGGCTCGTACGTAAAGAAGGCTGTGGTAATTTCAAATATGGAATAACCATAAATATCTGTTTGGAACAATGGACAGTTAGATGCATTTAAAAGATTAAAATAGAAAATGTGAAAACTACAGGGCATGGGTATAAAGAATTAAGCTTCTTAAGCTTCTGCACAACACACATACCTATTCGTTAAAAAAGAAAAAGCAAATTTATTCCTCCATTCAGGATATATGCTTTTTTGAAACAAAGGAAATAATTGATTCTGATCTTTTTTTACTTAACTACATATAATGCATTAAAACATCTTCAGCAAATTTTATAATAGTTTTTTTATCGTCTCCCACAAAAGCAAAGCGTCAGGGATTATAATCATAATGAGAGTGGCTGGAAGTAGCAATATGTTAAGTTTGATGTTATGACCAATAGAATCAAGGGATTGACACTCTAATTGTTTCGTTAGTTATCGAGTACACATAATATTTGGTTGTGGCCATATAAGAGTAGATAAGCAAAGGGGGTTTTGGACCGGAAGTGAGCTCTATGGCATGTGTTCATCGAGAGCGTCAAAGAGGTTGTTGACGAACTTATGGTCATTGTCGTCGCTGAAGAAGTCTTCAGCGTTGTATGACGTCAGACCGGCACTCTAGTTTGTGAAAAAAACATGGCCGCCGGGGATTAGAGGAAAAAAACATGCGCAGTGGGGTTTGTCATATGCGAAAAAAACATAACCGCCGGGGCTTAAAGAGAAAAAACATGGCCGCCTGGGATTAGAGAAAAAACATGCGCAGTGGGGATTGGTATATGAGAAAGAACCATGTACGCCGGGGCTTAGAGAAAAACTAGACCGCCGGGAGACTTAGATAAAAAATGTGCGTAGTAGGAGGGGGGATTTTCTGTTTTTCGCTTATAACTCAAGACCCGTTGAAGATAGCTAAAATTTTAAAGAGTATTTTGATTCGATGTTACATATGGGCTATCACGTGGTGTGGGTGGCAGCCCTGTATGTAGTGCCCTTCTGGTTGTGAAATTTTTGTCTGAAGCCGGAATGACTCGGCAGTTTTATACTTGAAGAAATAATAATTTATATTAACGTACACCAGAGCAGCGGATGTGTGATAAAGAAAAGCGCAAAGTGCGATATGTTGCTGTAACATTTGTGTGGAGAGGTCAACTAATTGAAATTTTTATCATTGGCATTGATTAAGATGGATATATATTTATTATAACAGACAGAAACATGCATAAACTTAAACAAAACCAAAATCAATAAAGCTTGATATTATTTATTCATCTACTATATTGTATTTAATAACATATTCTGGTGGTAAAAATGATACAATATTTAGTAAATAAGTCATCATATCGATAGCAATCATTCCCTCTGCAAAATTTCTGAATACTGATATCACCATCGAGAAACTTGCGACACAACGTCAAGGCTCTATTATACCGTAGCACTTGTTTTCTACATTCAGCATTACGAGATTCATCATTTTGAATGGATTGCATATCATAAATATTGTCATGTTGCTCGCTATATATTAACGCTGAAATTTCATCACATATCAGTTCGACGGCACTTTGTAAGTCTTCAGCTTTGCTCAGTTCAATTCACTGTAAAACATCCACATTTTTTCCAACTTTTATTTTTTTTGTAAAATTCTAACTATACACTTTATTATTAGCATTAGAATTTGAAAGGTATCTATAAATATTATTCAGTTTCTTAATAATTTAAATTTTTTAAAAGCGTATTATTTTTTATCTCATAAAATTATTGTTATAGTGCACCGTGGCGGACATTCGCCCCCACAGCGCCTCTGGAGGATCACCCGACATTTTATTCTGCGGAATTTGAAAGGTATCTATAAATATTATTCAGTTTATTAATCATTTAAATTTTTTAAAAGCTTATTATTTTTTATCTCATAAAATTATTTTTATAGTGCACCGTGGCGGATATCCACCCCCACAGCGCCTCTGGAGGATCATCCGACATTTTATTCTGCCGGAATTTGAAAGGTATCTATAAATATTATTCAGTTTATTAATCATTTAATTTTTTTAAAAGTGTATTATTTTTTATTTCATAAAATTATTGTTATAGTGCACCGTGGCGGATATCCACCCCCACAGCGCCTCTGGAGGATCATCCGACATTTTATATAGACCCATCACCGTGGATATCCACCCCCACCACAAGCCACCATCCATCATCATGAATGTTTTATTATTATTAAAAAAAAAAAAAAAAAAAATTTGTAAATATATATAGTAAATTATAAATTATAAAAATAAAGTAGTTAATAGAAATGCTATTTTTCGTTTAATTTATGTATAAGAATCTTTTATTAGTACCTAGTTGAATTAGCTCAGTGGGAGAGCGTTAGACTGAAGATCTTGAGGTTCTGAGTTCAAATCTCAGTTTCAACATTTTTTTTTGTTTTTCACTTTAATTTATATTCAATTAGTTGACCTCTCCACACAAATGTTACAGCATCATATCACACTTTGCGCTTTTCTTATCACACATCCGCTGCTCTGCTGTACATTAATATAAATTATTATTTGTTCAAGTATAAAACTGCCGAGTCATCCCAGCTTCAGACAAAAATTTCACAACCAGAAGGGCACTACATACAGGGTTGCCATCCACACCACGTGATAGCCCATATGTAACATCGAATCAAAACATCTTTCAAATTTTAGCTATCTTCAACGGGTCTCGAGTTATAAGCGAAAAACAGAAAATCCCCCCACTACTACGCACATTTTTTATCTAAGCCCCGACGGCCATGTTTTTTTTCTCTAAGCCCCGGCGTACATGGTTTTTTCTCATATACCAATCCCCACTACGCATGTTTTTTCTCTAATCCCCGGCGGCCATGTTTTTTTCCTTAAGCTCCGGCGATAATGTTTTTTTCTCATATGACAAACCCCACTGCGCATATTTTTCTCTAATCCCCGGCGACCACGTTTTTTGCAAAAACTAGAGTACCAGTCTGACGTCATACAACGCTGAAGACTTCTTCAGCGACGACAATGACCATAAGCTCGTCAACAACCTCTTGGACGCTCTCGATGAACACATTCCATCGAGCTCACTTCCGGTCCAGGACTCTCTTTGCTTATCTACTTATAAGGCGCTATTTTCGCCAAAATCAACGAGCTACGGCAACGCGATTGCAACCCAAATGCAAAGCAATGCTGCGCTAATAACTCCGAGTTAGGTGGCGATCACATTGCCGATAGTGTAAACAGACAAATCTAAATAATAACGTAGCGTCACTTTGCAGGTGGATTGCGATCCTGTTGTCTTTGCTAGTTGATTTTGGTGAGACGAACGCCTAAGATGGCCTTCTCATTTTGCTAGTATCTTTTGCGCCTTCATAAGAAAGATTTTGTTGAAATTAGATAAGGGGTTCGTGAAAACAAACAAGTATTTGTCAGCGAATTCAAATGTAGAAAACACAAAATAATGATATTATTCCGAAATTGCAAATGCAGGAAATACTAATTGTGCACAGTACACCAAAGATTTATTTCATTGCTACTAATAGTCGAACTATCAATACAATAAATTTCAACGTTAATGATTTCAGTTAAAGTACTTAATTTTTTTCTACATACTTATCAAGTCGGCAGATATATTTTGTCTCGAGAATCAAGTGGCAGATAAAATTTTGTATGCATTTCATGATGCCCATAATCCATAAAATATATGTTATCCTTAATGAATTTGGTCACAGTCATTATTATTTTTCATGCGCCCTCCCCGCCCCTAATCCTACTACTGGCATGGCAGACTTGTCATTCATTTATTAGGAAGACACACATTGAGAAAAACAAATTTACTAAGTTAATGAAATGATTTAATCAAATCTATCGCTAGCTCCTGGACTATAACAGACGCTGGCATTGTTTTGATATCATCACGTTTAAGTGTATAATGCGGTAATCAAAAACTTGAGCATAGGTATTTGAAAAAGGTAACTAATGTATTTTATTTAATTAAACACCACAGGTAATAAAACATCCTGTAGCCCTGAAGGTACCTTAAGGTACTTTATTCGGAAGAAGGGCTACATATTTAAAGACAATGGACACAAACCCAATATCCGATTATGCTAGGCTAAATTTCTGGTTTTTGAAAAAAATTCTAGCTTCTCGGCCGAGGATTGAGGCAAGTATCTTACCGCTCGACCACGAGGCCACACAATGTGAATACATATTGCTAATAATTGAAGATTTTAATATTCTGTAGCTTTGCAAAAGCTAATGTGAAAAATTTCATATAGTTGTAATTTCGAAATGGTATTTGCAAAACAACGACAGATTTGTCCTCCTCATAAGGCAGTACGCTCAATAAAGTGCCGGGTAATCATTCAATAGAGCATCAGATAAATATTTGGTAAAATTAACTGTTTTAACATGAAAGAGAACAATGTGAAAGGTATTGTCTATAGTAATTTATTTGTGGGATCTTCTAATATTTCTTCTCGCCTTCTTTGGGTATTGTCTTATAAATTATTTTAAAAAATTAATATATAAACCTCTGCGCCAAGAGGATCAGTCAGAGTTCGTTTTTTGAAAAAATGCTTTTTCTTATTCAAAAAATGCCTCACACCTAAAAAATATTAACGTGAAAAATTAAACTTAAATGTCAAATATTGTTGACGATTAAGAGTTGACGTTTTCAGAATACTTACTCCTCTGATTCTGTTCCTAAAACTAGAGCAAAATTTCTTTGATTTCTTTCAATGTCAATCATGACAGTTTTGTGTTTATATATTTCCATAGACACGTGAGACATTATGTTATATTCATATTTTGTCTACTTACCTAGTCTCTAGGGATTGACAACCAGTTCGTATAAAAATCTACAGAATAATTGGTTACACATTTATCACCGTTCAACAATATAATGGCGGATTCTTTCAGTTTCTTGGCAGTGTACTAATTGATCCATGAAGTTACGTAAGATATTGAGTAGTCTTTCCGGTGAAATTTTCAGAACGGCTGCTCATATCCTGCTCCCTAGGTCTTTCAAACTAGCAAGAGGATTTAAGTCTGGCGAACGCCGAGGCCACTCCAATATATCGTTTTCTGTATTGTGGAAATACATGGTGCAAATAGCATCAATAATTCGCTTTATGATGTGGTGGATTGCCATCTTGCTGCAACAATTCATCACAATTCTTCCTACTCGTTTGGAAACAAAACTGTAATCGCTGATACAATTTGATAATGGAAAAATCTAAATAGCCATTTACAGTGAGTTTTCTTGCAAAAGGAAGTACTTCCAATAATTCCAGCCCAAACATATAACTTTTGTAGATGCTGAGTATGACATTCTTCCAATATCTGACCAATATAGTTGTGTCTCACAAATGTTATAATTTAAATTTAGTTCTGTTGTAGAAGATTTTAAGTTATTTTGTTCATACAGAAGAATATTTAAGGAATAATCAACATTTGTAGATGATTCTGAACGATTAGCATATTCTTAACATTTCCTGATTTTGTTACTTTTTTAAGAAGTCTGGTTTTTGGTACTTTGAAGTCAAGTTTCTTTTCTTGATGCTCTTTATTAAATAGATTAGACTCCTCCTGATGTGATTTCCGTCTAACGCCATATTCAATTACCATTAAAATATCACTTCACTTAGTTTCCCTGAAGTACGGCATTTTAAAGCTACCTAAGAAAAATTTCATTATTTTCATTGAATTAAAACACATTTTTTAATAGTTTTCTTTTACATGGTAATGAATACGGACAAAAATGAACAAACATTATACCAAAAAATATGAATGTTTCTCGAAAGAATTGTTATAAAATTGGTGTTGAACATTTGGAGAAACTTGTATATGAATATTAATAATTTCATCAAACTATGTAAAATTTAAAACTGGATTTCCAAAATAAATTTCATGAAATGTGTGTATACAAGTGAAACAATTTAAATGGACCCTAATTTCTTATTATTTAATGAAAAATGCCGCTTACATTATGACTGGCCCTTTTTAAGCGTAATATTTTTTCTTTTGAATGATTTTATCCACACAATAATAATTTTTGAAATGAAAAGTACGATCTTTCAATAAATTATTTAAAACATGAACAGAGCTTTTTCAGCAATAAACTTGCCACTTGAACCTCTTTTTTTTCAGTCCACTGGACTCGACATTTTGCTGTAAGATCGTGTTATCCCCTTTGTGTCTTAATGAGACCAGAGTGCGCGTGTCCATTCATCAGTCGATATCAGCACAGATAAGAGCACAGCACCACAGATAAGTGCTCACGTTAATTAGTAAACTGTTTACCCGCGGCCACAGTGTTACCACTCCAATCAGGTATCACTCAATGCAACCCCGCCCGCCTGTCTCTACCGTTGTAATAGACCTGGTGTTTAAAATATTGTCAATTTACGCCGCAAATGCAGATTGACGAATTGTCCTCAAATTATAAGAATTTTTATTTAAAAATATGAATATATTCAATTTATTAAAAGTAGATTTATTTATTCTCATTCTAAACAAGCGTTCGGTAATCACATCCCCACCGTGTCATGGAAAAAAAGTTGTATCTACAAATTTTGTTTTTCTAGTTTTTATGTTTTTTGGTATTTATGGACCGTATAAGCACATTCTGACTTCTAAGACAAATTTCACAATAGTTTTGAAAATATTACAATGCCCAAAAGCTGCATGTTCTGGTTATAGTACACAAGTACAATGGAAATTACATGTTTAAAACACTTACATTTAAATGTAAACATATATTTCAAAGCCAACAGGACGTATCTATCACTTACCGTTTTTCTCCTTTGTAAATTACTTTCAGCAATACAATACCAAACAACGGAATAACTGATGTAGCCAGCACATAACTTTCTTATACCAGTGTATATCATCCTGACCAAAAAATCATTTTATTAAGTCTTTACTTACCTCAATTAAATTTTAATAGCGTACCTTGAAATGTTTCATTAAAATTTTTACATAATTAATTATCAGCGTCATTCGATACTGTCTATAATAATTCATGTCATATATTTTAATAATTTCTTCTTATTGACATTGACATTTTTGTAACTAAATCAGGCATTGCAAATGTCAAACTGTTAAATTTATCCTAACCCCATTTTATGAGGTCAAATGTGTAAAGAATTTCAGTTTACATCATCTTTATTTAATTGCTTGGAAAATATATTTTATTAGCTTGATATAATAGACATGATTTATAATCTTTCATCAAGAATGTATTTTTTTGCAAAAGGCAAATACAAAAAACTTTGGGTGTCGTGGGTCTCCTTTCAGCTGGCCAATTTTGCTCAACACCGAATTTACCATTGTCTTTGGCCTTTGAAACATTGTACCAAATTTGAAAGCTTTATCTCAAAAACTGTGGCTGCTATCGCGATACTACAGACATGCCGACAGATTTTTTTCAATAAAGTTCGTTATAATTCGTCGAGATTCGTCCAGAAATGCAATAAAAATTTTTACTTTTTTTTCACCGAAATTGTCCCATTTTTCTTCTTTCATTCATTATGTCCCTTCTGGTAGTACCACATTCACCAAAATTAATGTGTCACCTAAAATGTTGTTGAAAATCTTAACTGCCAAATTTGGGAATTCTCCCATTAGTATTTTTTTGTTATCGCGGATACACGCATATACACACACAGACACACCTACACACATCCACACACACGACAGACAGACATCATTCGGAAAATAGTCAGAATGTATTCAGGAGGATTCAAAATGTACATATCAATCAAAATCTCGAGTTCGAAAGAAATTACGATTATTATACTTCCTTATCTTAGGCATAAGAAAGTAATAAAAGCTGTTTAATACTTATACAGTTAATTGTGTAGTACCAGTTATGGTAGATCGCGCATTGATATGATGGAAGAAAATTGTATCACTGTTTTACATGTTTTATTTTTACTTAGTTGATAAAGAAATAAACTTTTTTAAACACACATAAATTCTGATATGTGTATCACAGAAAATATTACTTAAAGTATTTAGTATCAGGGCACACACATATAGCAGTGGATGGAATCCATGGCAGAATTGAACGGAATATGAGAAAAACAAAGAATATTTATGTTATCAATGATTTTTGTGGTGCTTGTGAAAAATCATCGAAGAGAATGAAAGTAATAACGTTAGAACCTAAGGATGTAATGGAGCAACTGACAAACAACATTAGGTCTCGTCAGGCAAAAGGAAATACAATTCCACTTTTTTCGGATATAGTGCTGGCGAAGTTTACACGTTGTTCCTACAATTTTTTAATTTTACACTTTATTGCTTTAATTTGAAAATCACTATCAATTTTTTATGGCACTACCTTTGATTTTACACTGTAAGGCTTTAATTTGACAAGCACTATCTATTATTTGTGACAGGTAAACACTAATCAAATGCAATACAATGGTATCTTGATTGTGAAATAAAAACATATTTTTATTTAGATTTTATTATTATTTTGTTAAATATCGCCTTTATTGATGAGAGAAATATATTATACATTTTTGAAATCACAAAAAAAATTCCTATTCGATGATGAAGAAATTCAATATGACGTCCATAAGAAATAAAGAACTTGTAGAGCAGAAAAAGTTGCTGAAAGAAAGTGCTTTTCTTTTTTTTTACTTTAATAATAAGTCCATAAAAAAATAAAAACGAAAATGTCAACTTTCAGTTTTTTCAAGAATCTCAAAAACGGAAAAAGATTTTTTTTGATTTCTCAAAGGTATTTTGTTGGACTTAAGAATGCGCAACTTTAAACCTACTGTCTATTACTTATAATAAGTGAGATCCCTAGGTTTGTCCTCGAATTTGAATCATCGTGTATAAAGAGTTGATTGATACAAAGGGCAAAATTACTGTATAACAATGAGTTAATAGTAAAAAGCAAAAAAATAAATCAAAAATTGTTTGGAGTATTATCAACCATAAGAAAAATAATAATCAAGAAAAATATAGAATTAAATGTAGATAGTAAGTTAATAACCGATCGAAATATAATTAGTAATCATTTAAATTCGTTTTTTAATATTATTCCCTAAGTACTGTTAGGAGGTACAGCTTTTAATAACACACCTATACAAAATATAGAAATTAATGCAAATTCTTTTTATCTTGAACCGGTAAATTAGGCAGAAGTACTTGATATTACAAAAAGTTAAAAAATTCCAACTCGTCAGGAAATGACAAAATTAGTGTAAATTTATTAAAGAAATCAAATAGCTTTACCACTAACCAATATACTAAATACATCGAAAAGTAAAGGAATATTTCCTGAAAAACTAAAATTAGCGAAAATTAAGCCTCTATTGAAATCAGGCGATATGAACATAATGGATAATTATAGTAGTTTCTCGAAAATATTTGAAAAATTTTTTGTCGGAAGGTTGATTGCATTTTTTAGGTAAATATAAATTATTCAATAATATTCAGTTTGGTTTTCGAAAGGATCTTTCTACTATCATTGCAATCACTAAATTTCTTACTATTCTTTATAATAACCTAGATGATAAAAAAATGTATTGGTGTAAGCTTTTGACGAGGTATGTCATGAACGTCTATTTAATAAACTGGAATTGTATGACGTTAGAGGTAAACCGTTAGATTGTCATATCTCCAGGGCAGAAAACACTATGTTGAAATCATCTAACATTCTAGAAAATCCATACGGTGTCCCACAAGGATCGGTTTTAGGTCCCTTATTATACTTAATTTATGTAAATGATTTTAAAGTTGATCAATCTATAATATTCGCCGATGACACATCTATACTTATTTCTGACATCAACATTGATCATGCCGTTCAGAGAGCAAATTTCCAGATACATGGGTTCACGAGTGGTTTAATGGCAATATGATCATTTTAAATAAGAAAAAATCCTATTTAATAAGATTTAATCCCGCGAACACGTATTTTAACTATAGCCACTTAATTAGAACAAAAATGGCCCTATTTAACAAGAGGAAAGTATAAAATTTCTTGGCTTACACATATTAGAGAATTGTTCATGGACCATTCATATTGATGCAGTCAGTAAAAAGATTGTCCCTGTTTGCTACTGCAATAACCAATTACGGGAAGTAGTTAGTAGATCAGTGATATTGATTTACTACTATGCACGATTTCACTCTGGTGGTGCCTCAACAGATGGCGTTCGCGTTTTTAAGTTATAAAAAAAAGCGGTACGTTTTATAGTGGGTGTTAATAGAAGAATAAGCTGTAAATATATCTTTAAACAACTACATATATTAACTCCGCTATGTATATTTATTTTACAGTTTGCTCATATATGCTAAAAATCAGTTACACGATATTCCAACATTAAACTCTAACCATTCATATAATACTAGGAATGTATTGATACTTGAGGTGTCAAATCACAAATCGTCTTTATTTGAAAAAGTCCACACTTCTTGGCTATAGAAGTGTATAATAAATTACAAAATTCATTGGAAGAACTAGATTTAATAAAATATAAAACGAATGTAAAAAACATGTTGTGTAATGAAGGTTATTATTCATTAAATGAATACTTTAATGATGTTCTGTGATATTTAGAATAGAATAGAATCGATAGAATAGAATAGAATAGAATAGAATAGAATAGAATAGAATAGAATAGAATAGAATAGAATAGAATAGAATAGAATAGAATAGAATAGAATAGAATAGAATAGAATAGAATAGAATAGAATAGAATAGAATAACCTTTATTGCTGTAGATCTTACAAATAAGACATTAGCATTATCAAAGTTTTGAGAATTATACACATATTAGAAATTTACACAAGAAAAACCCAGTAAAATATTATAAAATTATAAAATGTATAAAACTATATAAGAGCTATGATTTATGGAACAGCAGAATAGAGACACATACTTAAAATAAACCTAAAACTAATAAGTTGAAGACAGGAAGCAATTTACTACAAACATTATTATTATTATTATTTTAATTCTTTTTATGCATTTAAAAAAATCACTGAAAGAATAAAATGCGTTTTCAATTAAATATGTCTTAAAATACTTTTTTATTATGTATGTACTTATGTACGACTATATTATTATGTGTGTACTTATATTTTATATGTGTTTTATGGTAATCATGACTGACTGACATACCATTCGGATAGTTTGCTTTTATTCCAAATGGACTAAATTTTTTATTCTTTATTTTATATACAACAATATTGTGAATGTGCTTATACATTTGTATTTATACTTTTATTGTTTATATATACTTATTGTCGTTGCGTTTTTTAATTTGTATGTGTATTTAACATATTTTGTGTTTATATACTGATGTAAAATTGACATATCCTATATCATACTATATGATTGAATGGACCAATAAATTATTATTATTATTGTTATTATTATTATATTAATTACTAATATACTAAAAATGTTCTTATTTCTTAGTCATAGCCAGAGTTATCAAGCTACTAAATTAAGATCGTCGATTGTCGATATCGAATGTCGTGTCCACACGGAGCTGCCGTGTAATGTGTGGAACTCTAATTCAAACATACTAAGTAAAAATTACCGATGTTATCGTAAACATGTATAAGTCTGCTAATAATGGTACTAAGATATTCATCCGATCAAATGATATTTCATTTGCAATAATAAATGTTTATTGCAAACAGGCTGATTTAAGAACATAACTAACGACAGTTTAAGGTATTCTACCACGATTGAGTATAGTAGTCTGGATCACATTATTGAAAGTTGTAATAATAACCTCAGTAGAGCTATTAATGACTTTCATATTTTAAAATTTTCTACAGGAATATTTGACATCGTGAACGTTGAATAAAATTGAGAAATTTGATAAATATACCGTTAACATTATTCGTGACTGTGGGTGTCATTATAGCACAGCATTTATTTTGTAATACTGGTGTTTGTGATTATGATGCTCTGACATACCTATACCTATTTATGCAAATAAAATCAGTAGTTTTATAATATCCATATATTTTTTCTATATGACTGGAATGCTTTTTTTATTGACGACACTTAACTATTTCATAGAAAAAATATTTCAATTATGTTCTGTTATATCAAATACCAATCTCCATAATTATTGCTCTCACCAACATATTCAAACCATGCGATCTCATCTGCTCGCCCTTTTTCAACTAATACCTCCCATTTGCTTTTCCTGGTTATATGTTCCATAAACTTCTTTGATTTAAAGATGGAATTTCAGTGTATTCCTGAACCTTTATTCTCTTTGAGAATCATGCCAGTGAATCCAGTTGAACTATGATATATTGTGGCTCAAATTGTCGTCTTATTTTATTACTGTAAAATGTCAATGATGTGTCAATCTCCCTCTAAGTAATTATATCCCTGAATTCTCGACCAGATTTCCTCAAAAATCGACTTTCTTTAAAAAGAACCCTTAATAAGCTGAAATCATAATCTTAAGAGAGTTTGATTTCATCATGGTGATATTATAATAAGACTGATAATGCAGATGGAGAAGCTGCAATCTTGAAAAATTAGCAAAGAATTTGTCAAATTGAGGAGCCCACTCCAAATTGCCGACACGCGTAAGTATATTTTCCTAACACTTCGGACTTCTTTCTAACCACTAATCCCGATATTATACTATTACTGGGCCTCTACTTAACGATAACTAATCACAATCTTATTACAACTTCACTTCACCTCACCAATTGAAATAACGCAGCCACCTCGATTTGGCATTTAATGTGAGCACTTAACGATAATCTTTGCACCTTCTATTAGTCTAATTTAGAGGTGATACTTTCTTTAAACTGACAAACCACAGAGTTGGGTTACAGCAAGAATGCTGTTAAAAACAAAAAATTGCAAAACGTGTATCACGGATAAAAAGGAACATGGGAAAAAATTTCCGCCTCTTACGAAGAGCGATGCCATTAAAAGACACGACTGATCATTTTGCAAAGATGATTTCTTCTTGATTGACTTTGGATATTCAAACAAAAACTTCTCAGGTATAACACCAATTGACACCTGGATCCAGTGTCCTGTCTGGTCTAAGTGAAGAAGATGATGTATTGGCTGGGTCTCGACCACATGTCTTACCACGGCCGTTATTTACTATATTGTTGCCAATACCATACCTGCCATTCCAATTGGAAACTTGTTCATCTACAATTTAACTGGGAAAGAAAATTGACTGATCCAAATGACAATCATGGTCCATTATATTTCTCTTTTTTTATAGCGTATGGCATCTCTTTAACAGGTATCTTATATGGTATCCTATAAGCTTGCCATCTCAGTTGTATATCGAGTTTCCTCTATTACCGGTCAACTTATATTTTGTTTGAAAGGCTTTTATCGACAATGGTCTTTACCAATTCTGGTGTTCCCCAAGGATTGGTCTTATCACTCACACTATTTGTCTTACGTAATACGAATAGTTGGATTTCACTTTGAACTGCACGTCCATATGATCCCTCATGAAGTGCTATCGATATGCTCATTTTATTTTTATTTATTTATTTATTTATTTCCAAAAATAACAATTTTGTAACAAATGTAGTAATACTAGACTAGAAAAAGTAGATAAATGAGTGTATTCCCATTGAAACTATCCAAGCGGTTTGTGCGTGGATGTGTAACCCTTTTATTTTCCACAGAAGAAAGAAAAAAAACAAATAAAATTGTATCCAAAAGTGTATCACACATACATACACAGATCTATACATATATCTCAGTTCTAAATAGTACTAGTTAAAATATTACATTAAATAGTATTTTTAATTTTTAACACTATTTTAAGAATAATTGTAAAATTTATTTACAAAAAAAAAATGAAAATAACAATAAAACAAAAATTTTCTTTAAAACAAATGTGGAGGAATCTTAAACAAGAATCAAGTGTAAATATATATTTAAATTTATTATAATTTTTTAGGGTGGTGTAAGTACAAAAATCAAATTAAATTAAATGGACAGGCTTTTTTTTTAATTTTTTATTTAATTTTCAATTAAATATGAATAAATTTTCTAGGAGCTATGAAACTAAAAGAACGCTGTCCTAACCTTTTTATTTGATTTTATGGTTCTAATTTTCTTTTCCTTCTTATATCGCGTATCGTGTGTATGTTGAATTTTTAATAAATTGTTTTTATTTTTCTGTTGTGGGTTCAAAACTTTGTAGTATATGTAAAGCGATATCGAGATTTATTTAGGAATAGCTAAAGAAATTCAATGATGACTACGATATTAAACATTGTTATGATCAGCTGCTAGAAGGTTATTTGGTAAACCAAAGAGATGATGAAGTGTGATGATGAATATAAGCCAAATTTTCATTATAAGCTGATTTAATGCATATTCAAATTTCCTAATAGTCTCTTGTTTGGCTTGATCAGAATGACAATTTTATTTCTTTTTTATTTTTCTTAAACGTATACTTCTTCGTCTGTCCTTTGCTATAGCTTCATGGTACTGGAAAATTTATAAACCCCGGATGCCTCTATTAATTTCTATTCCACTAATTAGTTAATGAATGAATCCATACCTATTTTTTTTTTGGTCTCAACATTTTTAGAACGGGTATTAAATTTAGATTTTAATTGTGTACAGTTCATAAAAATATATAGTCGAAACTATCTAAAATTATATTGCCATAAAAATATTTGTAGGTTTTTTCAAAACATTACAAAAATTTGTGTTATGAACTACTTTTTTAATACAAATGCCTGTATTGACTTCTGCTTTTTTGCTGGATATTTATGTATGTCCTTAATTTATCAATGCCAATATCATTGATATAAATTAACTTCCGCTGATACTTTTTAACATATAATAAAAATAACTTTTCTAAGGCTGAGGGTATAAATATATAAAGCATACGTGGAGAACCGTAGAAACAACGATGAATACTTGTACGTCCCGTTGATTTACAAGATATTTCATGTGGCTTCTGAGAAATTCAATAAGTCATCTATGTTTTGCGACGATAACATGGTTTTTTTTAGTTTTTCTTGAAGTCCAGGCAAACTTTAGTTAACAAACATCCAGCGCATACGGCTGGCAGGAATCTCAGTCCATTGACTCATTAGCGCACCAAAAAGTCGCGCAGAGGGTGCCATCTTTTTGAGAGTGTTTAAGAAGAACTTAAGAAAGTCAGTATGAATGCATTAATCTGTGATGAGAAAAAGCAATGTTAGGTTATGGAGAAAAGGATTATTAGTTTCTCAAATGGAAATTGATCACATCAATGAGCAATTTTTATTTAAATTTCTATTTTATGAAATTTCAAACGCTTCACAGATCATACAGTATATTACATATTAACAAATAAATGCTAAAGTAGAATCAGGTCGTTACAGAAACAACTCTAATAATTGCGCAAAATTTTGCTTAGGCCAAAGAAAGGAGTCAACTGATAAAGTTACAAATGGTTTTAATGAACATTTGATACATTCCGGGTGTCAATGACAATGCCCATATCCTTTTTATTTATAAACGGTTTGGATGAAATTTGTTATAAAGATATTAGAAATGATTTCGGATTGACAAACAGATTAGTCTAAGCAATAGCGTGCAAATTCGACGAGTTTACCGTCTGCCAGTCGGTATTTAAAGAGACCATATCAGTACCATACTATTTTCCGTTTTGAAATTTTTGGTATGGCGGAAGGATACGGGGAGGGGAACTTTTTTTTAATCGAATAGTTACCGATATTTGTCCGCATAGGTAGTTACTCCACATACCCCAATTAGGCTGATAGATAAAACTTCCGGTCGGCGCGCGGTAACCGGAAATTGAAAAAAACATTTTTTTAGTTACCAAACCAAACCTACAGCAAAATGTTTGTTTTGTTGTGTACAGTACTATACTATAAAGGCAGACATTTCTATTTTTCAGTTTTTGAGCAATTTGCCATCAAAGTGGCGAAAAAATGGATCAAAATGTGAAATGTTGATAAGAAATAGTTATGATTAAAAAAACGTCTGCCCAGCCAGTTTATGGTTCACAAGGCACTAAAAACACTAACTTTGGCTGGCAGACTTTTTTTACCAAATTTACCACTCCAAAACCACCCCTTATAGGGTTAAAATGCTCAAATTTTTTGTATTTTCTACTGTAATAACATATCCAAAGGATGTTTCTTAATATTTAAAAGAAAAAAGTACAGACACGAAAAACTGAAAAAAAAATTAACCCTTTAAGGAGTGGTTTGGGAGGGGTAAATTTGGCAAAAGTGTCTGCCAACCAAGGTTAGGGTTTTTTAGTGAATTGTGCCTGGCTGACAGACGTTTTTTTAAATTTAATATTGATAAAAAATAGTTGTTGATCAATATTTCAAATTTTGATTCATTTTCACCACTTTGATGGCAAATTGCTCAAAAACCGACCGATAGAAATGTCTGCAACTATATTACTGTACCGTACATACCAAAACAAACATTTTGCGTTAGGTTTGGTACGATAACTAAACAAATTTTATTTTCAATTTCCGGTTACCGCTCGCTGACCAGAAGTTTTGTCTGCCAGCGTAACTGGGGTATGTGAAGTACATATACTAACTATATATGCGGACAAATATCAGTAACCATTCAATTAAAAAAAAATGTCTTCCCTCCGTAACCGACCGCCATCCCAAAAATTTCAAAAGAGAAAAAAGTATGGTACTCATATGGTCTCTTTGACTGATTCATATTATGGAGTGTACGATTGGCAGAGTAGTACTGAGTATGGCATGTAACATACTCAGGAGCTCAGATCCCCTCTTGCGGTTCGTAAAACATCACGAAACTATAGGAGAACGAGAAATGCCGAATTTACTGGAACTACTCGTTCCCGACTGTCAAGCTAATCCAAGCCAACAAGCCTGACATAGTCCTCCTCGACCATCAACTCAAGGTGATATATGTCATCGAGTTTTCGGCACCTGCGGAGAAAAACATCACCTTGAAGGAGGAGGAGAAACGGACCAAATATCGCGATCTCTGGTACGAGCTCCAAGTGCTGTACCTAGGCTACTCGGTCAAAATGGTCGTCCTAATAATCGGTGTACTCGGAGGGATAAAGCCTACGGTGCTCTCAGAACTGAAGATCATACCGGCTTGCCAAAAATCAGTCGAGTGGCTGGCAGGCCAAATGCAGAAGGCGGTCATTCTGGATTCTCTCCGTCTGCTTAGGGCACATGATTCTGTTATCTACAGTCACTAACCCTGTGGGATGTGGGGAGTGGCTGTAGTTGATGCGCCGGCGCGACTCCCGTGAGGCGTCGGAGGCCACGGGAGGACTGACCGGCATTGGGAAACCGAAAAAAAAAAATTAGCCGTCTAGCCTGACTTAGATCTCTTCGACCATCAACTGAAGGTGATGTATGTCATCGAGTTCTCGGCACTTGCGGAGAAAAACATCACTTTGAAGGAAGAGGAGAAACAGACCAAATATCGTGATCTCCGGTGTGAGCTCCATGTGCTTTAACCAAGCTATTTGGTCAAAATGGTTGTTCTAATAATCGGTGTACTCGGAGAGATAAAGCCTGCGCTGCTCTCGAAACTAAAGACCATAGCGGCCTGCCAAAAATCAGCCGGGAGGCTGGCAGGACATATACAGAAGGCGGTCATTCTGGGTTCTCCCCGTCTGCTTAGGGCACACGATTCTGGTATCTACAGTCACTAACCTTGCGGGATATGCGGAGTGGCTGTAGTTAATGCGCCGGCGGACGGACTGTCCGGCAATAATAATAATAATAATAATAATAACCTACCTACGTTATAATAATAATAGTAATAATAACAATAATAATAATAATAAGAAGAAGATCACTTGCTGACCTGCCGCGAGAGTAGCGAACCTGAGCGAAGGGGATACATGGCGCGATTGCATGCACTTTGGTGCGATATGCATCCAGAGCATCGCGCCTTCTCTCAACAACATCCGAGAGATCAAGTATCCTTTCTGCTCAGGACAGGTTACGTAAGGGCACCCCGTCAGCTGGAAGAACTGCCAGCCGCAGTACCACCGCGGCAATTACCAGCTGATGGGGAACATCCTTTAGAGTTCACCGGTGTAGACTTAAGGACGAGGGTTAGCCTTAACACCAGGGCTAACCTAAAGCCACAAGACCTGGCTAGAATGGACGCGGTCATCGATGAGGAAATTCCGGAAGACGTAGACATCTGGCAAATCAACTGTGCCGTGTACAACGCCGCGAAGCAACTCGTCCCCCGTGAGAGGTCAACCAATCACGGGGTCGAGAAAGCCAAGCGGCGTGTACAAAAAAATCGAAGGCAAGATACAGTCGGCCAGACAACACGCTTCTCGGATCCAGAGTGTGGTGGAATATAAGACGTCTGGTAGAGTTTTTACTCCCAGAATCGGGCGCATAGCAGCCGGATTAAGACGTCAACACCATACTCTAAATCTGACAGTGATGCTTACCATCAAGCAGCACTGTCTAGATAGGATCCGAGCGCTCATGGCGATAAAGAAAACATTAAAGAGGCGAGTGAGGAGTATGGAACAAAACAATTTGTTCCGTACGAATCCTTCCCGCCTCTTTCAAGAGCCACAGCGTGTTGTCGACAATCCGCCGACTGTAGAAGGTGTCGAAACGTTCTGGAAGGGAATCTACGAAACGACGCGTCCATTCAATAGCGACACTCCATCAATTGCACACTTCGAGGCTCTGTGCCACAGACATCGTCAAGAGCCAGAAGAAGTGTGCCCGGCAATCAGTACGGAGGAAGTTCAACAAGCACTTGTTGATACCAAGAACTTCGCTGCCCCGGGCCCAGACGGTATTAACAACTGGTGGTGGAAGAAATTTCCTTCCACTCACCGCCGTCTGGCGCGAGTTTTCAACTCATGGTTGAACGAGGGGCAGCAGATTCCGGACTGGTTCGTCGAGGGACGTACTGTGCTTATCCCCAAAAAGGGGATCTTTCCGACCCGAGGAATTATAGGCCGATCACTTGCCTCAACTCCTGCTACAAGATATTTACACGTATCTTGTATGCTAGGACACTGAGGTCTGTTGATCCGGTCTTCCAGCAGATACACGAACAGCGTGGTGCCAAGAAGGGCATGGCAGGTTGCAAGGACAGCCTGCTGATAGACCGCTGTATTACACAGGATTCTGTGCAATACAAGCGGAATCTATCGATGGCCTGGATTGATTACCGCAAGGCATTTGATACAACATCGCACGAGCTATTGTTGTACTTGCTCGAATGTCTTGCGGTACCAGCACCACTAGTGAGATGCATAGAACAAGCTGCTGCCGCTCTGGAAGGCCCGCTTCACCATAACATCAGGTGCGCAGAGGGTCACGACAGAGCAGGTGGCATTTAGGAGAGGAGTTTTCCAGGGTGACTCCCTGAGTCCTCTCCTATTCTGCATCTCACTGCTGCCGTTGTCTGTTGGGCTCCGCCAAACCCGCGGATATCAATGTGGGCCACCCAGCGACCGGAGGCATAAGGTCACCCATCTATTTTATATGGATGACCTTAAACTTTATGCCTCCGGAGAGCGTGAACTACAAAACGCTCTTAGGGTGGTCGAAGAATACGCGGGCAATTGGTATGGAGTTCGGGTTGGACAAATGTGCAGTCGTCCACCTCAAGAGAGGACGATGCGGGGAATTCCCTGAAGATGCGCAGCTCGCAGACGGAAGCATCCTAAGACATCTGGATGCCGGAGAGACCTATACATATCTGGGTGTGCAACAAAGGCACATCCAGGATGTATCACAAATAATAGATTCTCTCCGCGGCAAGTACAGACACCGCCTCCGAAAGATTTGGTCTTCCGAACTTTCGGGGAAGAACAAGGTGTCTGCAACTAATATGCTTGCCGTTTAGATTCTGCTCTACTCCTTCGGAGTAGTAAAGTGGAGGGTAGATGAGCTGCGTCAATTAGACAGAGATACCCGCAAGATGATGAATATTCACAGAAGTATTCATCCTAGATCGTCCGTTCCTCGTGTGTACCTCCCACGTCAACGGGGGGGGCCGAGGACTCTTGAGCCTGGAGTGTACGCATGGCAGAGTAGTACTGAGTATGGCATGTAACATACTCAGGAACTCAGATCCCCTCCTGCGGTTCGTAAAACATCACGAAACTGTAGGAGTGGTTGCACCACGTCGATAAACCCCAGCATGGTGTCTTCTATAAGAACATAGAAACACTGGGTTTATCGACCAGGCTGACCTTCGCCTTTCTAAGGTCAGCAGGGCTTAAGTCGGAGACAGAGGATTCATTATGGCCTGTCAAGATGGTGTTATCAACACCTTGGTCTACCGTAGCCGCGTGTGGCGTGTAGAGGTTCCTGATATCAACTGCAGGACCTGCCTTCAGGCGCCGGAATCGATATTGCACTTACTATCTGCATACCCTATATATGCGATTTCGGCCTACATCCACCGGCATAATGCAGCGTTACGAGTGCTATACTACCATCTAAGGCACTCGTAGGGGGTAGACCAGACACCAGTGCTGCCTTACGTCCCCGGAGATATTGAGTCCGTTGTCGAGAACGAGAAATGCCGGATTTACTGGAACTACTCGTTCCCGACTGTTAGGCTAATCCAAGCCAACAAGCCTGACATAGTCCTCCTCGACCATCAACTCAAGCTGATGTATGTCATCGAGTTCTCGGCACCTGCAGAGAAAAACATCACCTTGAAGGAGGAGGAGAAACGGACCAAATATCGCGATCTCCGGTACGAGCTCCAAGTGCTGTACCCAGGCTACTCGGTAAAAATGGTCGTCCTTATAATCGGTGTACTCGGAGGGATAAAGCCTACGCTACTTTCGGAACTAAAGATCATACCGGCCTGCCAAAAATCAGCTGAGTGGCTGGCAGGCCAAATGCAGAAGGCGGTCATTCTGGGTTCTCTCCGTCTGCTTAGGGCACACGATTCCGGAGCCTACAGTCACTAACCCTGCGGGATGTGGGGAGTGGCTGAGGTTAATGTGCTGGCGCGACTCCCGTGAGGCGTCGGAGGCCACGGGAGGGACTGTCCAGCGTCGGGCAATCGGAAAAAAAGAAGATCATACCGGCCTGCCAAGAATCAGCTGAGTGGCTGGCAGGCCAAATGCAGAAGGCGGTCATTCTGGGCTCTCTCCGTCTGCTTAGGGCACATGATTCTGGTATCTACAGTCACTAACCCTGCGGGATGTGGGGAGTGGCTGTAATTGATGTCCGGCGCGACTCCCCGTGAGGCGTCGGAGGCCACGGGAGGACTGACCGGCATCGGGAAACCGAAAATGAATAATAATAAATTGTGTTTATTCATTGATAAAAAAAGGATAAAATTAGGGTGTGCCATTTTCAGTTTTTATTAAATTGGAGGAGTTAGTCTACTACTATGAACTAATTTTAACTAAATATTATGTTCCACCAGTACTTCCGAATTGTGTATTTTGATAAGATTAAATCATTCGATGCTCACCATTGGGAATAACAAAATATTGTTTCAGAGAATCTCAAACACGGTCCCAGTTAGCTGTTATTTCTTAAAAGATTCGGAATCAGCATAAAATGCTAAAAGTTACGCCATTTTAATGACCTTATAGCTCTTATTGTTTCAAGTGATCCCAATTTAATTATTTATTTTGAGGAACTAGTATACAATAGAATTTTTACTAATAATTTATCAAAGTAACACAAACATCTTAAATGTTCAACAGTTAATAAATTATGAAAATTTCATAAGAATAGCTTTTATGTACTTCATGAATAATAAGTTCATACACAAAAATAAAAAATTATAATATTATTAAAAGCATGTAATTCTCTTGCGTTACACTTAGCATAAATTAAACATTCATATTACAATTCCTTTTTATATCATCATTAAAAATTGTTCATATTACATAGTCAGTAATATGCAGGTATTAATGCATGGTCTTAATAACTCATTTAAGGAGCGTATTATTTTTAACTTTAAAATACCTAAATAAGTGACATTAAATTTTTACATGTAATTAGTAATCAATAATTTTGTATCAGTTTTAGGTTAGGTTAAATTTTTATGAGTGGAGTCCTTGTGGTCCCTTCACTGCGGTCATCAGCAGGCCTATTGTGTCTCACTTCTAATTATATTTCACCCAATAAGTTCAGTTTCTTAATGAAACCGATAACTTTATTGGGTGAGAGTGTGTCCAGATCCTCTGGCAGCAGTTGCCCTTTGCCAAATATTAAGAATCGGATCCTCACCACAGTGGGACAGGTACATACGACCTGCCCTCTTATCATCCTCAGGCATAGGCGGCACTCGGCGTTTTCCGCTAAGCCGAGTTTATACAGATGATAGCTTAGTAGGCAGTGTCTGGTATATAGGCCTGTTAGAGTTTTCAGGTTTACCCTCTTTAACTCTAAAAGTTGTTAGCTCTTGATTTTTTAAAGGTTATTTTATAAACGCCTTCGAATGAATGAACTAATCATCTGGCAAGCTCTTGTTAATTTTGGAGAGTTGTTCTTTCAGCCCAAGGTTGAGATAGCCATCTAAACAGTACGAAAATATGCTAAGTATTGGTTCTGGTCCGATGATTCGTGGGTCCTAAACGTTCACGCCAAGGAGTCAGCTATATCGTTCACCTTCCATACTAGGTGGCCTGGTATCAGACCAGTCACTTTTTGCACAAATGATTTTACTTTAGAGCTTTGCTGACAGTTCATACCGTTTTGGAGTTAAGCTGGTAAGAGCAAAGAGGCTTTTTTATAGCTGCACTGGCTATTTGAGACAATTATTATTGATCTGCGTGTAAGATGCTATGCACACACAGTTTAATGAGCCTTGGCCTGAAAACTAGTTGCATTAGGACACAAACTTGAGGATATCCTCACCCCTGATCTGTAGCTACGTACTCCGGCTCCTGTTTCCCTCGGGAGTTTTGGAGTCGTCTGTAAACCAAAGCAATTTTTTGCCCTGAGTAAGTCAGAGCTTTATTCCCGATCCTTCATCTTTTTCCGGAAAAAGGATGTTGAGGTCAGCTCGTAGTTGGTTATGGTAGACGGAGTATCAGGGGGCATTCTGAGGACGCTGTTGATTCTCTGTCATCCAGCAAGCCTATTTCAAAACTCCATGATACTAGTCTGCGACATAATGATGGCCGCTTGTTGCAGTCCATACGTTGCCACACCTGATTTCTCTCTCCAAACGCATCAATATTAGTAAAAAGAGGTTTACCACACAATTTCGGATAACATTATTCATTAATACTTACAATGGCGGCTCCTGAATAGTAAATGGTTTTTAAACTGTTTTTCTGTCATTGATAATTGATCTTTATATTTGCATGATAATTGATAAACTTGATTTCGTAATATTGTATACTACTGCTCTAATTCTTAGGATTGTCCACATTGCTTGTTAAATATGATTCTCATATAATTTCCACGTAAAACTTATATTACAATAACAAACTGCATATTATTATCTATTTAAATTAAAATATAAATAGACCAAGCACGGTACTACTTTTAATGTTATTAATGTAAGCAGGTGTCGAAAATTGTCAGTGCTTTTACTTGATAGATGAGACTTAGATGAGATTATCTACAGGTACAGATAAAGAAAGTAATAGTTTCGTAAAAAATTATGTACCAGAATATGATGATAATGTTCGTTTTGAAAAAGACTCAAGAGACCTTTCAACACAATTCCTCATTCTGAACAACTTTTTTATTTGAAACCAGAAAATGATATTAAGGATTTTGAGCCCTGAGTGAATCGTTTTACTAATATTCAATAGAATTATACCTAGACCCTCACATTATATGTTAGGATTAATTTCTATGTTGAGAAATCTTTAAGAAAAACGTATCATACCGCAGACCAAAGACGCAGACATACAGACACACAGACGGCATGCCGTTTTAAAAGAAAAAAATTTTATATTTTTGGATTTCAAAACGTTCAATTCAACTAGAACTTTTTTTTTTTTTGACCCCAACCTTTGCTCTATCTATAGATAGATGGAGAAAAATACAGTCAGTTTCGGTCTCAACAGGAGTTTCTTATGATTATCCGCTTTGATATGGTAGAAAAAATATGTATCAATAAAAATATTAATTTCAATTATATTTACATTTACTAATTAATTGCCTATCCTTCTATAAGTATTCCCATCAGAAAAAAATCTGTTACAGATTATGATGGAAATGGACGTTTTGATACTTGAAAATCCATAAATTTATTCAATTCGTCATGTAGTTGAATTTCTGTAACCAATCTACAGATAGATGAGAAAATAAAATTGTAAAAATGTTTATATTATCTTCATTTTTGTATCAATATTTTGCAAATTATTTTGTTTACTTACCTTAACAACGAATTAGTCACTAAAAACGTAGGCGTTATAATAATAAGAGGGTTCACATACAACGTACGAGAAGGTGTATTGCAAAGATTACTGTCAATTAAAAATGATCTAAAATTATCGTCTCTTCTCATTTATTTATCTCATATTAATTAGTTTGCCTTTAGCAACAAGTTGAACTATTCTTAATTAATAATAAAATTGTTAATAAAATATTTGTAAAACATGCTTCCATCTTCTTGAAATAGTTCAAAACGTCTCTAGGCTGCTGTAGGCGCCGGATGCTACACGGCTTTCCAAGCTACCTTATAAGTATCATAAATAATGACAAGTACAATTTCTTGCCTCACAGATGCCATTAATTGGTTGTGTAGGAGATATTAACTGACTGATTATCTAGATCAAAACGATAAAAGAATAAATGCAATTTTTCTCTAATTAAAGTTTTAAAATATCGTTATATTCATTATTCTACTAAACATAATTAGTTTAAAGCTTTTAGTCAGGTTATTCGTGGAAAAGTGAAAAACGAATGAAGCAAAAATATCTTTAATTTTTGCCTCATCCTTCTCGATATCTAATGAGTATCTTGAAAAGGTGTCTTATTATTTATTTGTAATATTTTAAATTCTCTCATTGTTCTGTCACTCCAATTTTTCTTGTCATTCAAAATATAAGAAAAAGATTATTTGTCTATGCACGCTTTTTTCCGTATCTAGAAAATAGTGCCTTTTGTTTTCTGAACTTGACCGAAGGAACTAAATTTACAAGTAATCATATTAAGGTGTCAGGAAAACTTTAATGTTCTGGATAGCAACAATAAGAGAAAAAAGTTCCCAGGAAAGTAAACATGAAGGAAGATAAACAATAAGGAAGATTCACATTTCACATCGGTTGACATGAAAACCACTGAAAGTAGGAAAACATATCCCTAGAAATGCTGGCCTTGTTATAATTTTTTGTTACAAGTTTTTACAACTTTAGTTTAGAGTTTTCTAAACTACAAGAATTAGTGCCAATAATTGCTAGCATACAATCACAGCATATGTTAGATTTCTTAGAGCTTAGTATTATGTCATCGTATTTTTTGTTTGTTCTAGTAGTTGATTAAGAATTATGCTTATTTTACTTATATTTTTCAGCAAATAGTGTTAAAAACTCACCTGTGAATAAAAATATCAGCTGTAACTAGGTAATGGACGTAGCACGCTACCTTGTAGAACGCCGGCATTAGAGTCTACACATTCAGAAATGTAATTTTTACCACTTTTTCATTGATACGCAGGGCCTCCAAATAAAAAGTTTCAAAGAACTTCGCAAAACATTCCGTAAAAGTTAAAATGATTTTTTTTGCGAATTTGCATAAAAGGTAACACGAAAATTTTCAAGAAAATGTTTGATAGATCATTCAAATTTCATTTCCGTATTAAGAAAGGGGAATCTTTTGAGCATGCAACGAGCGATTCACAGAACATTTCGCAGAGAAGTAGTCTTTTTTTTGTTTCTTTATAAATATTTAAAAAACCAAACATAGTAAATCATTTTAAATGATTTTCTGGGCTTTGCTATTGTTTAATAACATACATTTCTAATTATTAATTTTCGTTTAAATAAAATTTGTGAACTGGCAGTCTAACAGCGAATATATTCACACACTCTCATTTTTAGATTACAAATTTTAATTATAATAAAGATTAACGACTAAAGTTTTACATTAAAATAGTCGTTAGGACAGTAGTACCAGAGCCATAAAACTATTTAAAATATCATACCACATTTGGTTTTTTAAATTTTTATAAATATATGCCTATTTCTCACTCATTCCGGGAAATCCAAACTTTAAGGGCACTTTCAAATATCTTAGAAAGACAGAAAGTGAAGTTATAGGTCTACAGTTTTCTGTACTACTATGGTGATTTTCAATTAAACACAATTTTAATTGTTTGGGAAATAGCGTTAATAAAATACAACAGAATACCATATAATACAATATATATCATAATACAATATAAAACAATATAATAGAATATAATACAATATAATACGATATAACACAATATATTACAATATTCTTGGATATATTTAAACATGTTAATTGTAATAATTCCATATTTTTATTGCCTATACAGATAATTAATCGTGTTAATCATACACCATATTGTTGGCTAAAACTAGATGGCACCAATAAAATATTATCTGTACATAAAAATAAAGTTTTTGGTTATGACGGAAATGGAAAAAAATCATTTTAAAGCTGAATGTAAAATGACGCCACACCGTACTTCTTATTCACCTTGTGTGTAAACGATTAATAAGAATTTTCGGTAAAAATAGATTTTGAAACTAAACGTGACTTTGGATTGACGAAGTATGTTCAGACGATAAGCATAGGCTACTGAATGTCGTCATGCACTTGGTTGATTAAGGCATATGAGACGAATGACTACCATTACCGGGGTAGGTTCAGGTGTGATTGCGATCACTTGTCTCTAATAATGTGTCGATCGTATCAGCCATGACTTGAATTCCTCTAATTATGTCGCAGGTATACGATTTAAGGGCCGCTTAACCATGTTTAAGTCTTTGCGTGGATTTTCTAACGTCAGTTAATGGGTTATTATGGTGGCTTCATGGCGTGTTACTCATTCAAGGTAGATAAATATATATATATATATATATATATATATATATATATATATATATATATATATATATATATATATATATATATATATATATATATATATATATATATATATATATATATATATATATATATATATATATATATATATATATATATATATATATATATATATACATATATATATATATATATATATATATATATATATATATATATATATATATATATATATTTTTTTTTATATTATATATATATATATATATATATATATATATATATATATATATATATATATATACATACATACATACAGGGTGGTCCGAAGTTTACCTGACAAACTTCGACACGTGATAGAAGGACTTAAAATAAGCCGAAAAGTTCCTATCAACTTACATCCTTAGAGGATTGCTAACAAAGATACAGGATGTTAAATTTTTGTAAAAAAAACAAACAATTTTTTTAATAACTCTAAAATTACGAAAGCTATCGACTTGACGTTTTAGGGGAAGTGACGATTTTTAAGTCTCTATTGTTTCATAAAATATTATCTTTGTACTGCCTCCAGTGGCGCCGCCAGAGGTTGGGGAGATGAATTTTTTCGCCGAAACTAAGTTACGCCACTGTTTTGTGCAGTTGATTTTGAGATTATTCGATTCAGTGTTCAATTTGGAAGAAAGAAGGTATCTTTCAGTTTTTCGTACAACACTTACATTTCGAGTAAAATAGTAAATAGCATTTTCATGACTAAACTTTATTGAAAGTTTATCATTTATTTCATAAATTACAGAATTTATGTAAAAACTAAGAACATAAATAAAACTCATTACCAAACAGTGAAACACAGGAAATTAAAGAAGTTGATCAAATTGGAGCCCATTCACTTCAATACATTTGTGACACCTCTGAAGTGAAATTGATAGCGGCGGATACTTGATGATGATTTTCCCTCATCTCGTTGCAAGCTTGTTGGATACGCTCAAGTAGCTGATCTCGCGTTGTCACCGGTGTAGCATAAACTTTTCTTTTAAATAACCCCACATATAAAGGTCTAAAGGCGTGAGGTCAGGTGATCTTGGTGGCCAGGCCACCGGACCTCTTACAATATTCTCCTGGGCATTATAATTGTTTCCCACACGACCTATCCATCTCTCAGGATAATTAGCGTCCAACCATTCACGCACCACTCGTCCAAAATGCGCCGGTGCTCCATCCAACTGTATCCAACTTTCATTTCGTACATTAAGGGGAACATCTTCCATTATTTCGAGAAGGTCATGAGTGAGGAAATCCTGAAACAATTCTGCATTTAGCCTAGGCGGCAAGAAGTGTGGGCCACAAATGTTGTTGCCAATAATACCTAACCAAACATTTACACTAAATTCATTTTGAAATGATCGAAGGCGGGTTTGGTGAGGATTTGCGTGTGCCCAAACATGCATATTATGGCGATTCACTACTCCAGCTCTGGTAAACGTCGCCTCATCGGTCCATAATATTTTTCTTAAGAATTCGGGATTCCCCCTTACAGAGTTAATTAGCCAACGACAGAAATTTAAACGCTTCTCTGTATCACCGGGATGTAAATTTTCTACGGGATATAAATGATAAGCTTTTCTGTGGTCTCGATGTAATACTCGTAGCACTTTAAACTTGAATGTTCCTAATTGTTGTGCTGCCCTGCGAGAATTTAAACTTGGATTTTCGCCAAAAGCTCTAAGAATTCTTCCGTTTCCATTTCTTCCAATATTTCTTCGATCTTCATTTCTATTTTGTCGATTATTTCGCAATCCCCTTTCGCAAAAATTGCGATGGGTGTCTGTAAAAATTTGAACATTTGGTCGTCTCCTATTTGGATACCTCCTTCGGTATTCTCGAACTGCCTGTTGAGCATTGCCATCACAAAACCCGTAAATAAAATGAATATCAGCATACTCTTCATTGCTGAACAATCTTGGCATCTTGTAGCTTGGTACACAACACTAACACTAGTTTTGACAGGTCAAACATTGACTGACAACACTGTTTCATTGTTTACTAAAGGCAACTAGGATTATTAATTTTATCATTAATGTAGGAAAGGTTTTAGCAGAAAAAGCAGAAATAGCCGTTTTACTTGAAAAGTAAGCGTTGTACGAAAAAACTAAAAGATACCTTCTTTCTTCCAAATTGAACACTGAATCGAACACTCTCAAAATCAACTGCACAAAATAGTGGCGTAACATAGTTTCGGCGAAAAATTCATCTCCCCAACCCTGGCGGCGCCACTGGAGGCAGTACAAAGATAAGATTTTATGAAACAATAGAGACTTAAAAATCATCACCGTCCCTAAAACTTCAAGTCGATAGCTTTCGTAATTTTAGAGTTATTAAAAAAATGTTTGTTTTTCACAAAACTTTAACATCCTGTATCTTTGTTAGCAATCCCCTGAGGATATAAGTTGATAGGAACTTTTCGGCTTATTTTAAGTCCCTCTATCACGTGTCGAAGTTTCTCAGGTAAACTTCGGACCAACCGTATATATATAAAATTGGGAGCTATATACGTATAATTGACACAGATGAATTCGACAGGCATATCATAAGAGGCCTTTAAAATTAAAAATCGACCTATCAGAGGATTTTACTCAAAAACTGTCTGCTTATGAATTACACAACGTATTTCATACTTTAGCATTATGAATTCAGTTTCTTCTGTTATAATAATTATTGATTCTAATAACTGAAAACATGTTTTAAATCTGAAGCAAAATGTTTTTTTCAGATGAAGAACTTACAGTAATCATAATAGAGTACTGTACATTCCAATGTTACAAGAACCTTAGACTGTTATACCTTATGTTCCATATAGTAATAGGTTATTGTTCAGTCCCATGTAATGGTGTATAAAACATAAGTTGCTTTAATAAAAGTATTCGTAGAAATAGTTGGTGATGATTAGTATGCCACTAGAAGAGTTTAATAGAGACGTTGACGACAATTTTATTGCTGAATTGTACGAGGTCCTTTTGAAATTCTCAGTGCATGATCCTTTTCACTATAAAAATTAGGTACAAATTTAATTTGTTTTCTAGGATATGTTTTAGTACCAGTTTTAATTATTTTCAACTAACTGTTTAAAACACTGTTAAAGTACCGGAACTGAAATTAAAATAAGTTTTGTTCCCGTCGGTAGATATTCTTGTAGAAACTAATAATATTTCAGATTCTAGTTCTATGTCTAAGATAGCAGATAAAGATAATCATTCAAATATAATGCAAGTAAAATGTCATTTGTTCATCCATATTTAATTTTCTTGTAAAATAAGTAAATAATAGAATAGTAGTAAATAATAATTTGAATAGGTTTGTTACATTGCTGTGTTTCATATTTTTAGCAAGTTAAAATGTTTGTTTTGTGTATGACGGTCATAAAATCAAATAATTTTAAAATGTTATGAAATAACCATTTGGAAATTAGTTTGCAGTTTTGTTTAAAATGGAAACTTCCACGATAGCAGTTAAAATAAGTTAATTGAAATTTGGAACCCTATATACTTAATAAACGTCACTGTTTGATATGTAAATATTTTTTTTCCACTTCCGATTTCACCCGAAGTGACACTAACTCTTGATTTTCATAGTCTGTAATTATAGGACTAGCTTATATATTCCACGTATCCAAAGGAGATTATGTATTTGTGCTATGTGCCTACTATAGGCGACTGGATTCGTGCTATGCTATCAAACAGAACCATAACAACGTCCCTACAGGGATAAACAGTTAGGTTTAGAGCCACGAGAGGGTGCCCACAGGGTGGGGTTCTCTCCCCCTATTGTGGTCACTTCTTGTGGACGACCTACTGGCTATCCTCACACTGTGGGAGGTTGAGGTTCTAGCATATGCAGATGATCTAGTCATACTAGTCAGAGGAAACTCTGAAGGAGTAATTTCAAATACCCTTCAAGAGACACTGGATGCAGTGAGTAACTGGTGCGACAGGGAACAGATGTCTGTAAACCCTCAAAAAACAGTAATAGTACCATTCACCCGGAAAAGGAAGCTGGAGGACTTAAGACCTCCCACTTTAATGGGTGAAACTATTCCATTTGCGGAGGAGGTAAAATATCTATGAATCACTCTGGATAAATCACTTAATTGGAACTCCCATCTGGAGAAGGTAATCCACAAAGCAAAGCTGTCCCTACGGACATGCCGTCGTATTTGTGGCAAATCCTGGGGCATGGGTCCCCAACAAATTTACTGGATCTATATCACGGTCATCAGACCAATGATAACATACGGATCCATTGTTTGGTGGCCAAAAGGATTACAACGGACGGCCAAATCCAAACTCTCTGGACTGCAGAGATTAGCATGCATGACCGTAACGGGAGCAGTTAGCACCACACCGTCAGCTGCAATGGAAATCCTCCTGGATTTACCCCCTCTTCATATATATCTGGAGAGAGAGGCCAGGTGGGCAACCTACAGACTGCAACAAGCGGCCATTAATATGCCGCAGACTAGTATCATGGAGCGGAATAGGCTGCTGGATGACATAGAGAATCACAGCATCCTGGGAATGCCCTCGGATACTATGCCTACTATGGCCAACTACGAGTTGACCTTCAACATCTTTTCTCCAGAAAGAGATGAGTGGGATGGGAATAAAGCCGACCTACTGAAGGCAGACAGTTGTTGGTTTACAGACGGCTCCAAAATTCCCGAGGGAACAGGAGCCGGAGTACACAGCTACAGACCAAGGGAGAGGATAGTCTCAAACCTAGGTACTCATGCAACTGTTTTTCAGGCTGAGGCTCATGCCACTGAACTGTGTGTACGAAGGCTGGAATATATGCATCTTACACGCAGATCAATAAAAATTTTCTCAGATAGCCAAGCAGCTATAAAAGCTCTTGGCTCCTACCGGTGTAACTCCAAAACGGTATGGAACTGTCAGAAAGCTCTAAATCATTTGAGCAAGAACAACAAAGTGACTCTGGTCTGGATACCCGGCCACTCTGGTATGGAAGGTAACGAAATAGCGGACTCCTTAGCCAGAGAAGGAGCGGGATCACGATTCATCGGACCAGAACCAATACTTGGCATATCCTCAAGTACTGCCAAGATGGCTATCTCAACCGGGGCTGAAAGGCAAACTCTCCAGTATTGGCAAGAGTTACCAGGATTAGTTCATTGGAAGGCGTTTATAAAA
Organism: Rhamnusium bicolor; assembly: GCA_029963845.1. Taxonomy (NCBI): domain Eukaryota; kingdom Metazoa; phylum Arthropoda; class Insecta; order Coleoptera; family Cerambycidae; genus Rhamnusium; species Rhamnusium bicolor. The sequence continues at coordinate 93,940 of JANEYF010003663.1, read as the reverse complement.
TACCCTTTGAAATCAAGAGCTAAGAAACTTTTAGAGTTAAACAGGATACACCTGAAAACTCTAACAAGCCTATATACTGGGCACTGCCGACTAAACTATCATCTGCATAAACTCGGCCTAGCGGAAAACGCCGAGTGCCGTCTATGCCTGGAGGATGATGAGAAGGCAGACCACATCTTATGCACCTGTCCCGCTGTGGAGAGGATCCGATTCTCAATATTTGGCAAAGGCAACTGCTGCCAGAGGATCTGGACATATTCTCCCCAATAAAGTTATCAGTTTCATTAAGAGACAGAACTTATTGGGTGAAATATAATTAGGCGTGAGCCACAATAGGCCTGCTGATGGCCGCAGTGGAGGGTCTACTGACACCCACTCACAACAAACCTAACCTAACCTATGTGGATGTTTCAACTTGACATGTAATCTCAGTTTTAGCCGTAGCCCTTATACTTATTATTAAATCAATTTTAACTAATTATAAAAGGGTAATTTTGCATTGGTTGATCAATTGGTTATGTGATTAGAGGTTGAATGAACGAAAAGTTGAGCGCAACACCATTAATCAGTTAATAGTTGAAGTATGCAGAAATGTTATTAATTTTCAGAGGAAACGCGGAGGGAAGATTCCAATAGTTTATAGTCATTCTCTAATGCAAAATTATAATTCCACCAGAATAAAGTAAAATTAATTAGTATTTGTACTAATGTATATCTCTATTACTTATTAGCAAGATTAACATACGTAATGACATATCGTTAGTAAAAAGGTACAATCAACTTTAATAATTATTATTAATGATGTATTAATGTAAAAACGTATATGTATATATTATCATATAATATTCATCCTCCTACAAGTCTTCATCATTGTATTCAATAAACGATAAAAGTAAAATTAACATAATTAGGCGAGCGCATATTAAACAAATAAACCAACAAAATTATAAGTTGGTAGTAGTAGTAAAACTAACAATTATATAATTATAATAAATATGTGTTTAATCAGGCAAGATGAATGAGTGTACCATGAATGAAGGTTGAGAATTACAATTTTAAATTCATCCGTATGAATATTTATCACATCAAGCTGAATATGAATAATAATAATAAAACTGTGTCAGACAGATTTGTTTGTATAATAATCTTAATAGTTTTTGGATAGACATATATTAAATATACATTTTACTTTCATTATCAGTTAATTTAATCAGTGTAAGCTACAAAAAATAAATTAAAGTTTGCACGATATGTTATTAATACGTTAATTGGTGTGACTTTATGGGTACAAAGCAATTTTAAAATTATTTATGGAAATGTGGAAAGTATTTTAATTTTTAACTTTCTCATTAAGTAAATGACTTATTCACTGCTGTACCTATTAAGAGACATTATTTAATTATACGTTTACAAAGACTAATAGGACACAATGGTGTATTCTCTATTATTTGTTGATTTAAATAAACATTCTTTTTTAAAAAAATCTGACATTTTATTTATTTGCTTCGTATTATGCATTTCTAGAAAAAAATCATTATTATTTTGGTATTACATAAGCATCTTTTCAAACCTAATACCAAAACAATAAACTACCTATAGTTTCCTATACCGTGTGTTCCAAAATCGATGCTCACTATTGGGCTCTTGGAAACGGTCGGTTAAATGGGACAAATTTTAGCAAATTTTATGCTGATTCCAAATCCGTTTAGAAATCACGGCCAACTGAAACTGTTTTTGAGATTTTCCAAAAAAAACGAAAATTTTGTGATTTCTATTTTTGGCTGTAGCCAAGTAATCCTTTATCATACAGGTTTTAGACCTTTATCAGGACACTTTTTTGGCGACTAATATTTTGGTCTAGAAAAAGAATTCTCGACAGTCTTTTGTTTTAGAGATATCCAAGGTAACTTTTGTTTTTCTTATGGCAGCCATATTGGATTCTTCGTTTTTCAGATTGCGCTTAAAAAAGAACTCTCAGATTATGTATAATATGCCGAGAAAGAATTGTTTTTCAAGGGACTAATTTAAGAAATGTTATCCAGTGCTTAACAAAACAAAATAATAGGCCATGGAAAATCAAAAAGTTTTTGTAAAGCCAGAGACGAGGAAATTGCTCATTCAGACGGCGATTAATTATTATCTATGTACTTAATATCTACTGTAAACGGCTTTATTTGTACAATTTTCTAGAAATCTCGATTTTTAGAGAATCATTAAGGTTTTGTTTGTCATAAAATTGTCAATAAAGTGTTCGAAATTTGAACAAAAAAATCTCCTTCATCAAGAGCATTCTTGCATGCAAACTAGTTAGTAGTCAGTAAAATTTGAAAAATGCTTTTCCAAAAACTACCAAATGAACACATTCCTTTCAGTAAAATTTAGTAGGTTGTAGTTTAAAACAAATAATAAGTATTACTGTGTTGACAGTTGTTCACTGAATAGTAATGGCATTATTGTAAATTGTTCAAAAATACTTATTATTACTGTTCAAGAGTGTGATTATTGCAAAATGGCGCACAAATCCTCAAATGAAGAAATGTTTGATATGTTAGAATGTTATTTACAAGTAAATAGAAATTCGCAAAACGCATCGGCTTCCTATCTAGAAACATTTCCGGAGAGAATGCAACCACATAGAACAGTTTTTGGAAGAATTGTAAACAATTTATTAAATTACGGGAGTTTTGATAATAAAAGAGACCGGTATAATATTGTTATGCCACTGGACTGTGTAGACTGGTTAGATGAGACTGGAATTGTACACGAACGGCCGAGAATATTCTGGAATGCACTAGATCGTGTGAACGGATGTATACATAAGACACACGGTGGGTCGAACCTCAATCGAAAATTGAACGTGAACAAGTAAAGAAGAAATAAGAAAGAGTCTTATAAGTGTTCAAGTGTGATTATAGTTAAGACAGTAATTAATCTATTGTTGTTAATTGTTAATTAGTAAATAAAGTAGTGAGTAAGTGTTACCTGGACTTTCAATCAACGAATCTACGAGTAAAGGTGTTTGCGTGGATAGCAAACACGTAACAATATTGATAGTGTTGACCGCACAAATAATATTCTCGAAGCTGTTAACAATAATTCCCATATATCAGTGCGACAAAATGCAGGCGAAACATATATTCCTAAGACAACTGTACACAAGACATAAGAACAACGGAAATACCATCCGTACAACCCTACGATTGTTCAAGCCTTAAACAATAATGATTTTGGTAGAAGACTTGAATTTTGTCGTTGGTTTAATCAGAAATATGAAAAACAACTTGATTTTCAATCGAGAGTTATATGGCCCAATGAAAGTCATTTTAAAAATTCTGGAGTCTTTAACACAATTATCACAACTGGACCACAGAAAATCCACTACGCAAAGAAGATTCCAAACTAGGTTTTGATTCAATGTTTGGTGCGGCATGATAGGTATTACATTTTCTCTTCCTATTCTACTCCTATGATCTGCCTATAACCTTAATTATTATTTTAGATTGCCATTTAATTAGTCCGTTCATTTTTCACCACAATTTAATTTTTACCCAAGATAAGAGAGCTTTTTACAGAACAAGAAATAAACGAATTGTGATTCCAACAAGATGGCTGTACTGCATGTAACACTAATAATGTTAGACGGATATTTTAGATTGCCATTTAATTAGTCCGTTCATTTTTCACCACAATTTAATTTTTACCCAAGATAAGAGAGCTTTTTACAGAACAAGAAATAAACGAATTGTGATTCCATGTAACACTAATAATGTTAGACGGATATTGCAGGAAAATTTTGGTAAGCGCATAATTTCAAATAGAGGACCGCTCGCCTGATATAACCCCTCCTAATTTTACTTCCTGACCCCTCAAAGTGAGGAAGTTACCTATGTATTCGTGAAAAAAATTTTGAAAATTTTTATTGCATTTCTGGACTAATCTCGACGAATTATGACGATACTCAAAATTTCAGACTGAAAAAAATTGTTTGTATGTGTATCTATCTGATACACGATAGCAGCCAGAGTTTTTGAGATAAAGCTTTCAAACACACATTCCAGAGGTCAAGGAAGAGATTCAGTTCGTTGATGAGCAAAATCGGTCCAATGTCTAAAAAAAATATTAGTGACTTTTTTGAAACGTCAAAATGTGACTTTTTTTGAAACGTCAAAAAATGTGACATTGTAAACTCCACCACACGTTGTGAGGTACGGTGAAAAATATATGATTTTGAAAGCCCACAAACTATCGATATTTTGGAAGACAGAATTAGGGACGTTTTCGGCGCTATAAATGCCAATACTCTCAAAAGAGTAATCAGCTCAATTAGGCGTAGATGCCAAAATATATTCAGTAAATGGAGGTCATAATTGAACAGTTTTATTAAATCTTCTTGCTTCTTTACCATGATTTCTTCTATTATGTTAATTTGCTGTTATTAAAAAATTTCCTCCATATCGATTATGTTCAGTATTTTAACAGAAAATTAAAATTGTTTAAACATGTTAAACTGATAACCTTAATATTAATATTTTTTATAATGGTTGGTATTTGTAATGATACTCATCGTATCTGTTTTAACACTGTTTTATTTCGTTTCATTTACATATCAGTACACCGGTGCGCATAGCGGTGCGTGGTTATAAACATCTAAAAACTAATATAAAAATGTAAATACATAGTCCAGTTAATTATGTGTATAAAGTAGTACGGTTCAATAGTATGTTTTAATCTAAGACCATCACAGTATTAGGTATATCCATGAAATCAAAATTACTCTTTGATTTTCTATGGCCTACTATTTGTTGGATAACTTTTCTTAAATTAGTCCCTTGAAAAACAATTTTTCTTGAACATGTGATACATTATTTCAAAGCTCTTTTTAAGTGGACTCTTCAGATACCGTCAAAAATAAGATATATAGAAATATCAGCAATGTAATTTGGTGTCGGTAGAAGTTCGGGTCTTGACGTCCCATGACTAACATGGTTATTTTTTTTTAATTTTTTTCGATTGACAATAATAATAATAATAATAATCTTTATTCATCCAGTAGATCATTTTTTACATGATATAGGATAAGTCCAACATACATAGGTAAAAGACCGATATGTAAATATAAAAACAAATATAAAACAAATATAAAGCAAAACAGTAATACGTAACCTAATAAGGTACATGTAATTACACTGATTAAAATTTTTAATTAAAATTCGTCATCAAAACATTCAGATAAAGAATAATAACATTTATTCCTTACATGGGACTTAATTTGATTTTTAAATTCCTTGTCACCTAGAATTTTATAAGAGTTTGGTAATTTATTAAAAACTTGTATGCCCAAGTACTTGGGACTTTTCTCATACAAAGATAGTCGGTGTTTTGGAATTTCTAAAGTAGAGGAACTTCTTGTACTATAATTATGATTGAAGTTAAGCGTGTTCAAGTTATGTAATTCAGATTTCGCATAGAGTAGTAAACTTAGTAGATACAGGCAAGGAAGAGTTAAAATTCCCAATTGTTTAAAAATGTTCCTACAACTGATTCTCCTGCTCGCTCCCACAATAAAGCGCACAGCTCTCTTCTGTAACCTGAATACCCGTATTGCCTCTGGTGATGAACCCCAAGCAATAATTCCATAATTAACAATGGAGTTAAAGTGTGCATAATAGAATGATATCAACACTGGTTCATTAATAACGTTTCTTAACTGATTAATACAGTAGCATGTTGGAGCCACTTTTTTTCCAAGTTTCATTAATATGAACAGTCCACGAGCAGTTTTCAGTGAGATGCAAACCTAAAAATTTTGTTGACTTTACTTGTGTAATTGTACTTGTATTGGATTTAATTAGTAAACTGTGGTCATAGTACATATTACTACTATTGAAGCGCATGAAAATGGATTTGTTACTATTTAAGACCAAACCATTTTCGGTGAACCATGTGTGTGCTTTGCATAGTTGGTGATTAGCCATGATTACCAAGTCGTTAGTATTAGTTGCATTGACAAGAATAGATGTGTCATTTGCGAATAATACTGCATTATTACTTTAAAAGTTGTTTACATAAATAATATACAGTAAGGGTCCCAAGACAGATCCTTGTGGAACTCCCACTGTTACGTCTAGTAAGTTTGACTTGTAGTTTTCGATTTTGGTGTAATGCTTTCTACCACTCAGATAGCTCCTAAACCAGTTCAGCGTCCGACCACGTATGCCATACCTCTCCAACTTGTCTATTAGAGACGCATGACAAACTAGATCGAACGCTTTACAATCGTTCAATATGCAATCCTCAGGAGGCACTTTTTTGAAAATATGTCCAGTTTTTTTATATTTAATTCGGTTATCAACCAAAACCACGTTATTTACGGATTTTTTTTTTGGTACTCTTCGTGAAAATTTCAAAGATCGGCTTCCTGAGGGCCATGTCTTTTAAACATTGTTCTATTAAGAAGAATTTTTCTTAATTCAATTATTTGTTTAGCTTGCCTTCCAGTTGTCGAGATCTTAACGCTCTCAAATGGATACTTTTTCAAGATGGTTAGTCCTCTTAAGCGCAATTTGAAAAACGAAAAATCCAGTATGACTGACGTAAGAAAAACAATAGTTACCTCGGATATTTTGAAAATAAAAGACTATCGAACACTCGTTTCTACACAAAAATATTGGTCTCCAAAAAGTGTCCTAATAATGTACAAGTCTAAAACTTGTCTGACCAAGGATTACGTGGCTACAGCCAAAAAGAGAAATCACAAAATTTTGGTTTTTTTTGGAAACTCACAAAAACGGTTTCAGTTAGCCGTGATTTCTTAACGGATTGGGAATCGCAATGGTGAGCATCGAATTTAGGACACACGGTATTTTCCACTGTTATTCTTATCTGAGTATGCTAGTATAAATGTTTTGGGTAGATAATAAATTAAACAGAACATTTCAAATGTTATCTCAAAACATATTTTCGGTAATAATATAACCGGTGTAGTTTACTATAATAAATAATTTTTAATAAGTCAATACCGCCACCACTTCATAAAGAGAAAATGCTGCATGTTGCTTGCCATAATATAGTCAAGTTAAAAACGGTGTTAATTAGTGATAAAGGTCGTAAAAATATGGGCGATAGCTCATTGGATTCGGGATTTCTCATAAAATGCACTTATTGTTAATTAACAAATTTTATGTGCTGGTAAACAATTTTAAACATTTTGTCTAGACATCATTCCGAATCCAATGAAGTAGATAAGCAAAGGGAGTTCTGGGCGGAAAGTGAGCTCGATGGATCACTCTCTCCACCCAGCATTTTATTCTGCGGAATTTGAGAGGTATAGGGTGGGTCAAAAAAACCGACTATTTTTTTTTACTTTATACTCCGAAAAATCGGTTGCTAGACACCTCTAGAAAATTCTCACCAAATATGAGCTCTTAATTTTGATAGAAAGGTTCTCCGCTTTACTGTTTTCCATTTTTTCCTCAGTATTAGAAACGAAAATTCATATCTCTCTATCAACTGTTCGTTAAAAAATATCTCTCCTCATATTTTTGTAGGAAATGGAACGCTCTACAAAAAAAGTCTCTTAGAATGTTTTCGTAAACCTCACCGTTTAAAAGATATCAAAGGTTGAAGTTTGGTTATTTTGAGACAAATTTCTGTTTTGCTTATGAATTTTATAACTCATTAACAAAAAAATTTGTATGAAATGCGCAATTCACAGTTTTATATGAAATTAACTGCTCTACAAAAATGGTCTCTTATGATTTGTCGATTAAATTAAGCGTTTAAAAGATATTCATCGTCAAATTTCAATGCACGCCAATTTTAACAATTTTTGATTAATAATTCGGAAAATTTCAATTCAGTCTATGAGTTTCAGGGAAATTTATACAAATTTGAGTTTCTATCGTAAAAGTAACCACCGGAATTTGAAAGGTATCTATAAATATTATTCAGTTTATTAATCATTTAATTTTTTTAACAGCATATTATTTTTCATCTCATAAAATTATTGTTATAGTGCACCGTGGCGGACATTCGCCCCCACAGCGCCTCTGGAGGATCACCCGACATTTTATTCTGCGGAATTTGAAAGGTATCTATAAATATTATTCGGTTTATTAATTATTTATTTTTTTTAAACTCTAATCTTTAAATTACCATATATATTTACCTTAACACTTTAAAAGCGTATTATTTTTTATCTCATAAAATTATTCTGTTATAGCGCCCCATCACCGATATCCACCCCCCGCATCGCCTCTGGAGGACCTGGCATTTTATATAGACCCATCACCGTGGATATCCACCCCCACCACAAGCCACCATCCATCATCATGAATGTTTTATTATTATTAAAAAATAAAAAAATAATAAAAAATATATAAATATATATAAACTATAAATTATAAAAATAAAGTAGTTAATAGAAATGCTATTTATATATAAGAATCTTTTATTACTAGTTGAAATAGCTCAGTGGGAGAGCGTTAGACTGAAGATCTTGAGGTTCTGAGTTAAAATTTCAGTTTCAACATTTTTTTTGTTTCACTTTAATTTATATACATCAATGATAAAAATTTCAATTAGTTGACCCCTCTACACAAATGTTACAGCATCATATCGCACTTTGCACTTTTCTTTTCACACATCCGCTGCTCTGCTGTACATTAATATAAATTATTATTTGTTCAAGTATAAAACTGCCGAGTCATTCCGGCTTCAGACAAAATTTCACAACCAGAAGGGCACTACATACAGCGTTGCCACCCACACCACGTGATAGCCCATATGTAACATCGAATCAAAACATCTTTCAAATTTTAGCTATCTTTAACGGGTCTCGAGTTATAAGCTAAAAACAGAAAATCCCTCCACTACTACGCACATTTTTTATCTAAGCCCCGGCGGCCATGTTTTTTTTCTCTAAGCCCCGGCGTACATGGTTTTTTCTCATATACCAATCCCCACTGCGTATGTTTTTTTTCTCTAATCACCGGCGGTCATGTTTTTTCTCTAAGCCCCGGCGATCATGTTTTTTTCTCATATGACAAACCCCACTGCGCACGTTTTCTCTCTAATCCCCGGCGGCCATGTTTTTTTCGCAAACTAGAGTGCCGGTCTGACGTCATACAACAACCACCAGAAAGGAGACTTCTTCACCGACGACAATGACCATAAGCTCTTCGACGCTGAGGACTTCTTCAGCGACGACAATGACCATAAGCTCGTCAACAACCTCTTGGACGCTCTCGATGAACACATGCCATCGAGCTCATATCGAGCTCACTTCCGGTCCAGAACTCCCTTTGCTTATCTACTCAATGAGCTATCGCCCTTATTTTTACGACCTTTATCACTAATTAACACCGGTTTTAACTTGTGAGAACTAGACTAATAAGAGTATAATTGACGTTAAACATTGATATCCATTGGTACTGTGCTTATAATGATAGGACTTGGTTATTTGCCACAGCCAGTGAAATCCCAATTAAAAACTTTGATATTCCAAAGAGAAATGCCATTTTTTTACAATAAATTATCATAATGAAGAAGTAAACCTGTGTGAAATTGTATTGAGCAAACCAGTGCCATCGGAACTAAGGCTGCGCTGCGTTTTTACCAGATATTCAACATAAAACAGTCAGTCTGAAAATATTTTTATTGATGATAATCAACTACGAAAACAAATCTATTACAAGCATTACAGAAAAGAGAGCGCATATCTTTTGTAGAAAGATCCATGAATACCGAGGAAATTATATCATAACGCATGCACATATCCGCCTTTTGAATTTGGTGTGAGGAAGTAGAAGATGGAATACGTTTTTTTTACTAATCCTTCAATTGTGACCACCCTGTGACTCAACCCTATAGAAATTAATGGAAGATTCCATTACACCCTCCCGCGCTTATAGCTATTTATTCGATACCGATGGTTTCACTCCATCCTGGAGCAAGTTAGAAATTTTTTTTTTTAATTTGAATCGGACTACGGCTAAAAACAACACACGAGGCGGTGTTTGCCAAGTCGAACGCCGAATCGGCGACACTTTGTACTACACACAAGAAGAGGTTTTTCAATCGCGAAATGCATCAAAATACAACGTTATCAGTTGAGTTCTTGAAATCAATTTTTCATTGGAAGGTTGACAGAAAAAATAAAACCTATGAGCACACAGTGCAAATTTGGCTACCATGCAATGCACAAACTACAAGAAAAACACCAGTTGAATTAACAGATCCATTTTAAGCAATATAACCGTGTGTCGCTCGAAGCAATAAAAACGCATCGGTAAGCCGCGCGGTTTGGATGTCACTTATATCGCCGTGTGAACTGTTCCATAAGTTTACATTACAGCATGGCCTAAGATGAGAGAGGGAATTGTCGATGCCCTAGATGAGGTTCGGACACCATAATAAACTATATGGCCCCGTCTCTTTTTTACCTGTCACAAAGTTCTAGGATTTTCAGGGGGGTTATTTCAGTGACTTGAGGAACGGTTAAGAAATATTTTTCTTTCATTCGGAATATGAACTGATAACGTCTGCATTAACGACTTTAGTCTATCGTATGTCATGTATCGGGAAACACGCGTAAGTATATAATAAATTATACAGTGCCTGACTAAATTCTACTTCCCCCTTCCTAACTTTTAAAGAAATTGAGTAAAGAGTCCGGATAAAACAAATGTTGAATCATACTGAAGACACTATTTTTTGTAGATAAATTGATTTTAAAAAATTCAAATATGGCGTCAGAGGTACTCTGAATTCAAAATTTTTAAATTGCATGTTGCATTTCATTTGAAATATATTTCAATTCTCTACACACTCATTTTTTTTTAAATTAAAATGTAGTTATAAGTTTTCCAGTAATAAGCGTCCTTATGAATAGAGTCAAGAAGGAATAAAATACAAAGTCTCAGGTTAACAGGATGTGGGCATGATTTCACAGCACCCATTCTTCTTCCTTGATCATTTTCCGTCAACTTATGCACTATTTTCATCTTGTATAGATGGAATTTACTTTTTTTGAAGACTCTCTGGACAGACCGCGGGCATACATCGTTAAAAATGTAATCTAAGATGTGGGTTTCGTAGTATTCACTACCATTTACGCCATAATATCAATTTTCTTATCCTTTGAAAGAGGAAAATTAAGTCTGCCACATGTTAAGACCACTGGCATTCAAAAAGATGGCAACTACGTCAATTTTATCTTCAAAACTATGAACCATTTATATCAAATATAAAATTTCAGAAAATATTAAAAATCGCAAATTAAACTGGGTTGGACAACTATGACGAAATACTCACATGACCAAAAACTTTGAGGCTTTCTATGTACAAAAGGATCCCTTTCATTTTAAAAATCTAAAATTGATAGTGTCTCTGGCGCCATCTTGTAATTTTCATAACCCAATTTATCAGCGAAAATAGTTCGTTCAGGATGAATTAACCTCAATGTCCGTAAAAAAATTTATTTAAATTTTAGGAAAAAGCTTTAAACGGGCTCTGTATGTATAAATAGGGTAAAGGAATATTCTTATAGTTGTTGAACACCTATTTAAAAACATAAATACTTTTCACATTTCTGAACATGAAATAAAAAATTTACAAATCTCAAAAAAATATGTTGGCAATGGTTTTTGGATTTATTGGTTTTAAAATAAGAAAAAGTCACATGCAGATATTTGATGTATAGGGTTCCAGCTATGATGTCAGTCGCGATTTTCTGTGTAATTTTCAAGACAAATTCGTAGTTTAAAAGTTAATTTGATGTAGTTTTTTTCCGAGGAATCCGATGCCGTCCAGAAAAAAATAATTGAACATCAAGCATAAAAGTTATGCCCGAGAAACCAATTAAAAAAAAAACTAAATAGTGGAATATTATAAGGGTATTACTGGAACAGATTCCGTATATTCAGTTTTTTATATCACATCCGGTTTGTTTACTTTTTTAACTATGAATTTGTCTTTAAATTACCGAGAAAATTACGAGTGACATCTTAGTTGGGACACCCTGTACAATTTGAAGTTTGATGATAGACGGATACTCAGTTGCTAATTACTATGATATAATTTACATGTAATATTAAAAAAGCTGTAATACACGGCTCTCGTCTTGGGTTTTTTTCTAGAGGAAGTTAGTCGGGTACAGGTGAACACACGGTGTTTTTTAAAGCACGTACATCTGCTAGGGTATACAAGTTCCTTTATACTGCTTTAATAGCTGTGCACAAATTAACAGTAAGTTTATCAGCGGATATTTTTTTAATATTATTTTAATTTGTCTTATTAAGTATTATTAATTTCTGTAAAATTTTAAAAATATGTATCATTTTACAGTGTAACATTAGATATAATGAACATTTAATTAAACCAAAAAAATAAATAAATAAATAAATAAATAAATAAATAACCTAAGCTTAGACAACAATCTTTGAGGGCATCGCCTGAGTGTATTTCCTATCGTTGATATCAATAACATTTATTTTATTTAAACAGTTGAAACAGTAGCTAGAGCAAAGCTGACGATGGACATCTTTGAGGTAACGCTGTTTTATTAATAGACATAGGGAATTTGAATGTCATCTCAGAGACGGATTTAAACATAATGTAATATTCCGAAACACGCGTGATATAATAGTAAAAAATTGAATTGTAATTTTTGACAGTGTACTTACACATTAATTAATTATTAATCTTTTGCATGTAAAAGCGGCACCGATGAGTGGTCATCAACCGCTGAGAATTATATTGGTACCGACGAGCTGCCAAGAATTATATTACTCGTGTTTGTAGTGTCGACGGGTCAATATCGTTTGCGTTCCTAAACAAAGCTGTATTAACTTTATATATAGGAGGAGAGGATTACTTTGTTTACATTGTTGCTCTATGCAGTTTAGTTTGTTCAGTTCGAGAACTTTCTAGCTTTCGATCTGTTTTGTATACGACGAGTATAAAGACTTTTCTTTGTTTAGTGTAGTGCGGTAGTGGACGTAAAAATGGCGAGGTAGTCTACGTCTTCAGAAACAATGGTGCGTAATTATGTAAAGTGTGCGACATTAGCGTAAATACGCTGTGACGAAATATATGTCGTCAAAAACCACCAAACGTTGATTGGCGAAGACAAACATAGGCTGTAATGAGTTGAGGAGAAGAGAGGAGTTATTATGCAAAGAAGGTATTATATTGTTCTTACTACAGTAAATCCTTGTTTACGTTATTAATTTCAATCCGGTAAGTACGTTATTACAGTTTCAGAGCCAGTAAGGTTGCTAGGCAACTTACCGGACTGTTTTCTTATTAACAAAATAAAACCTCAAAAAATTTAATTAAAACAATATACTCCTTTATGTGCCTTCCAACATATTTCGAGGAAATCAGTTTTGCAGTTGCTTCCAGAGATTTCAATAAAATTTTAATAGAAAGGTCACAATCTTAGTTAGTTTCCATTTTCGACAATTCAGATGACAAATTCAAATAGATAAATCAAAAATAAAACACATATACCGCTGCTATGCATCAAAAGTACGTAATGCGACTTTAATTAAATCGCGGAATATCGAATGCACGATATGAAGTAAAATGTGATAGGACTTTAGTTAAATCGTAGAATATCAAAGACACAGTATGGAATAAAATGTTGTATTTTACACATTTGTTAAGTGATTGTTACAGTAGGTACTCGTTTAAATATGTCACTCGTTCTGTTATTGCATTACAGTTTTTTTCACAATTTTTTTATTACCTTCTTTTGTATTGATTTTGACCTGTATAAAACAATTTTTGTTATACATTATGATATATTTTTATATATTTTTCTTGACTACATTTATATTGCAGTTTTCCTACTTTTATTACGTTTTTTGTAAAATTTTTTGACTTGTCTAAAACAATATCTATTATATACGCCAATAAATATATTATTATTATTTATTATAACACATCAGTTACCAGACTTGTAACGTAAATAACTATTACTGTACTCTCTGCTCCTGTTTTGCAGTCTGCTCCTGAGTCATGAGTAATTCTCTATGTATATTATATATAAATATAGGTAATAAAACAGCGTTACCTACGGCAAAGATATCCAGCATCACAAAGATAAACATGTTTTTGTTTTCTTGTACTGTTTTTCTAACCACCTGCAAAGTCACCGAAGTAACCTCTATGATTTTTTTTTAGGTCAAGATGGACGAGGCCATACAGCTTATTATGAAGTCCATACCACATCCAGGGCATAGACAATTAATTGCATGTTTCCCATAAGTCGAAAACAAATCTCAAAAAATTTGTCCCAGCCAACGTAGAATCGAACCATCGATATTCGATACCCAGCAAGTAGGAATAAACGCTCTAGCTCACTAGGCTACTGCTATTTTATATAACAACTGATGCATATTAAAAGAAAGTAACCTAACTGTAAAGGCCCGTAAAGTAATTGAAGTGACTACATGTTAATTTTATTTTAAGAGACGTGCTTAATTAATGACGGTGGAAATATAACAACTTGATATTTTATTATGTTTATTCTCCGTAAATATTTTGTAACGCGACTTTTAAATCTTCGACACCTAAATTTTTTGCGACTGTAGATGGTGGTAAAATGGTATCATCTATTGAAATATTAATATCTTCTATAACGACAGAAAGAGATTTCTTAAGTACTAATACAGGGTCAGTGAAAAAGATGACTTAATTGATATGTTTTTATTTCTTATTAAAAAACCGCTGCCAATTACTTGGGGATCAGAACTTCCTCACTGTAGTAAAACTCGATGTGTGGTGGAGTTTGTAATAAAAGTAATTTTTGTGGTTTTAAAAAAGTCACATAGGTGTAATGTCATTAATATTTTTTTAGACATTTCAAATTTTAAGATGTGTCAATCAACATTCAAATTTTATGGTGTTGCCAAAATATTTACAAAATTTCAATTTATAGCTTTATTTAAACATTTGAACACAATATTATAAAGGGTTTGTATATCATCTGATTTATAATCTTTCATCTCGAATAAATTATTTTGTAAAATTAGAAATAGAAATGTTCGGGCTCAATACACCCCGTTCCAGGGGACCGATTTTGTTCATCAACGAACTCAATCTCTTCCTTGACCTCTAGAATGTGTGTACCAAATTTGAAAGCTTTATCTCAAAAACTGTAGCTGCTATCGTGAACCACACACACACACACACACACACACGCACACACGCACGCACGCACGCACGCACGCACGCACGCACGCACGCACGCACACACACACATTCATTATATTTTTCCTGTCTGAAATTTTGTGTATCGTCATAATTCGTCGAGATTCGTCCAGAAATGCAAAAAAAAGTTTCAAAATTTTTTTCCACGAATACAAGCCTTTCTTATTTTGAGGGATGAGGAAGTAAAAATAATGTTATTATTATCAGATCATCCAAATAAAGCTATCATACTTCTTCCACCTATGCTTAGCTTTATTTGGACTTAATCTGGTAATAATAATATTATTTTTTGAATACGGGATAAAACATGCCATATAAGTGGTAACGTCTTTTTGACTGACCCTGTATAATGTTATGGCCGTTCAAAATTTAAGAAAAATAGAAAATCTGTGATTATATTTTGTATTCTTTAAATAAATAATAATATTAACAAGTAATAACTTAATTGAATTACTTATTCGAAGGGTCCGCTTTACACCACTACACATGCTTGCATTCTTCTGGCTATTAACTATCGTACGAATTCTGTGAAATCTGCTATTCCTTCAAAAAAAGTGTCGAAAAACTTTTCTTTTAAATTTCCTGTCATATAGCAGTTGCAATTTTTAAATTGGTCCATATGAAGAAAAAATTATGTTAGAGAAACCTTTATGGGTTCCCTGTGAACCCACCTTTAGAATATAGCCATTGTGTCCAAACTAAATAGAGTTGTAGTTCCCATGCCAAATTTGACCAATATTAGTGAAGCTGTTTTAAAAATATGTCAAAGAAACTTTTTTTTTTATTTTGAAGCGTCATAACACTGTAGGGAAGCATTTCCGGACTCATGTTCATGGGAAATTTTTTCTTTAGAATCGTCCAAGATATCACTTCACTTAAGAAACACCCTGTATATTTACTTTGCAGTAATGTAAATCAATAAATAACAGGTCTAATATTGAGCCTTGTGAGACACCTTGAGGATATTACCTTGAGGCCTCGAGTGGTAAAAAAGTGATATCTTGTATTTTGAGACTATTATTACAGAGAATGGCCCAAATATCAAAATGTTTAATTTATACCCATCCATTAAATAAATGGGCCCATGTTCTAGACATCAATATTTTTAAACATGGTTTTCTACGAGATGTCCTTTAATGGTCTGTACAAAAAACTACCACATATACCCTAGACCAATGTAAGACGATTGATTCCAACTTATTTCTATCCAAAACAGCCTTGTCACTGTCGGTGGTAAAAGTCTAAGAATATTAGCATTCTTTTTTCAAATAAGAGTACCAATGGTCTCAGTTATTGCTGTTATTTTGGAATGTTTATTTGGCAATGGATGTTTTTCGAGGTAATTGTAAAAAATGTGCTCCTCAAATGACACTATCGTAAATGGGGTTGCTATTAAAAAAAAATGTCGATGACGTCACAACCTTTACACGCATTTTTGAAAAAGATGTTTTCTACATAAAAGAAATAGAGAAATATTTAAAAATTTGTGAGTGAATGAGTGAACTTTGTAACGAGTTTACGGTATATATGCTTTTCTCCCGTTCCAAAATGTTAAATTTTCTATTTCCGCGACGTTATAGCCCAGCACAAGATTCTATTATTTCTCTAGATATTTCAAGTCCTTTACGTGAAATTTATTTTGGATATGCAGAGATTTTTTCAACCTTTTTTTGTAAATTCTTCGAAACAGAATGAAGGAAAAAATTACTTAATCGATTTACTTATGTTTAGACTTAAGTGAATTGTTTTCAAGGTTCCGAGGAAGACATACTGTTTTAAAAAAAATTACCAAGAATTAAATTCGTTTTATGTTCTTTCTTCCTATCTTGGTCATTTTTTCAAAAAAGGGGGATATAAAATGACACCAAATAATACTACCTTTGAAATTTGGTCAAATGTGTTACACATTATATTTTCTATTATAATTTAAAAAAAAAATGAGGTAATTGCTCAAGAATTCGCAGGAGACAACATCCGGGATTAATTCTTACTATTTTCTAGTTGATTTTGTTTTGTAAATGTCGAATAAAAAATATTGTATTAGATAACATACGTGAATAAACTTTCTCCTAATATAATTTTTTTTTTAGAAATAACTTTAATTTTATTGGCCGCAGAAAAAACGAAAAGTCAATTTCCCACATAAGTTACTATTTTTTCCCCTTAAAATGGACCTATTTTGTCACGCTCTGCTTCGGACTTACGTTAACTATTAGATATAAACTATTTAATGGCTTGTCAACCAATTTATTTATAACAACTAATAACAATCAAAATACTTGTATTACATTATTTTAATTACTATATCAATTATTTATTAATTTCACCTCGCAACTTATTACGACAATAAATCAAAATAAATATAACCAATAATTGCCATTCATAATTGTCAATTTTTCCACTTCCTGCTTATAATAACACATTACGTCTAGACTACAGACATTGAAAATAAATTCAATAATCGTAAGAAGGCAGAAAATATTGTTACTTCACCTGACGACATACTGAACCTGCAATTCTATCGATGTTTAATCAATTTGGTGACCAATATCAATGTTTAAAAGTAATACTGTGAAGTACTTAGATCAAATTTCTTCGTTTATATTATCTTATATTTATATAGGGTGTCCCAACTAAAAGTAGGCACGCTGAATAACTTTGGAGATAAAAACTTTTTGAAAAATTTGTGAAACACGTCAACTTTGTTTCCAAGGGGGACATAGTTTAATGTAATACTTATATACCTATCATAATTCCTCTACACTACACGGCCACCCCCTCAAAAAATTCAAATGGCAAAGGGGGTTGAGTGATACATCTTTTGAAAGGTCTTTCAATTATCTACATAAGTGTGTATTTTTTTTAACTTTTATCGATTCGTTCCTGAGAAATAATTGTTTCATTATTTTAAGTTCGGGAAGTAAAAATAAAAGAAGCAGTTTAAATTATTGTATGTATTGTTAAAAATGACCCCCACCATACAGTAGTATAATCTGTCTTGAAATTCTGTACGAACATTTCTGAGCACATCTGGAGTCAATAAACGGCATTCTCGAACAATTCTTTCACGTAACTCTTCCAGAGATGCGGGTTCTGTTGCAAATATCTTCGATTTCAAATGTCCTCACAGAAAGAAATCCAAGGGAGTTAAAGCGGGTGACCTAGCGGGCCACTCCACAGGACCTCTTCTTCCAATCCATCGCTCAAGAAACCGAATATCCAAAAATTGACGGACTGCTATAGCAAAATGTGGGGGTGCCCCATCCTGTTGAAAAAACAGTTCGCCCTCTAAGAGATTATAATCTTCTTTGGGGATTTGGGTAATCATTGGGTCGATATTATTTTCTAACAAATCGAGGTACCTTTCGCCATTTAAATTGTCAGAAATAAAAAAAACGACCCGACAAGCTATATCTTAACATACTACCCACCATTTTTGTTAAATAGGGATTTAACAAAAAAATTCAAAAAGAAAAAAACTAAAGTAATGAAATTTGGAAAGAAAAAATATTTTATGCCTCTGGTAGAAGACATAGTTTGACTAGAGGACGTGAATATGTCCCTTGATTGGTTCTTACTTCGACCACGCGAGCAACACAATCAGACCCTTTAAATAGTTTAACAACACTAGCTAGTTTCCAAGACATAGGCAGTAAATTGTCGTGTTTTATTAATACTGAAGCACCCTCTTTTAATGTAGTGCCCGGAACATTCCATTTAAATTTTTGTTGTAAGGTTTGCAGATATTCTTGGTGCTACCTTACCCAAAAATCTCTGAGCAAACGTAATAAAAGCTGATATCTATACGATTTAACTGTAAATGAGATAAGTCCGGATCTGGAATACAAGTCAGAGGATGAAGTATTAAAAAATGTCCGGGAGTTAAAACTGAATAATCGTTTGGGTCATTACTCATTGAATATAAGGGACGAGAATGTAATAGGTATTCGATTTGTACAATGAGTGTATTTAATTCTTCGTATGTCAATCATTGTGCGCCGACGACACAAGATATGTGAGTTTTCACGGACTTTATGCCCGCTTCATGCAATCCGTCCAAGTGGGGAGCATGGGGAGGATTAAAATTCCACTTAATTTGTTCCTTGGTAGCGGCTGATTTTAGAATTTGAGGTAAGTATTTGTTAGCACTTTAAAATTAGTGCCCTGATCCGATCTAATTTCAATACATCTACCTCTGTGAGCAATAAATTTGCGACAAGCGCATAAAAAATTTTCGCTGGTCATATCTGACGCCACTTCCATATGTCTGGCTTTAGTCGCAAAGCATACGAATACACAAATATAAGTTTTAAATACCTTGCGCCTCTAGATTTGTTAGCGGTTGTAATAAACGGACCACCAAAATCAATTAAAATAACCGAAAAAAGTTTTACTTGAGACACACGGTTGGCTGGCAAATTACCCATAATAGGTTGATTAGGTGAAGGGTTAAGTCGAAAACATTTAATTAATTTGGATAGTATTTTCTGTATCGCGCGTTTTGGAGATAAAATCCAATAATTTTGAGATATTAAGTATTGCGTTGTTTGTACGTCGCACAGTGGACGGAAACGCCAAAAAGCTGGCCAAAATTAAAAGAATGAAGATTTTTTTTTTGAAATGGAAACGTTTTAAATCGTTGTAGTGGTACCCCTAGCATTAGAAACGACCGTTAATACCGGTCCGGGTTCACTACCTGAGCGAGGAAATTACTTATTGTGCGACCGTGCAGCGCGTCACTTCGGCAGCTCGCAATGATTCAAAAATCGATAAATTTTGTCTGCAGCGTAAAAATTCTCAAAGTGCAGTTTTCTGTGTCATAAAAATGGATTCTGCATCAGAAAGTAAGTACAATTAAAATATCTCAGTATCATATCAGTTTATTTATATGGTAATTAGTAAATAATTATCGAAGTGGAGTGCATTTTTGTACATGCAACGATTCATAAACTCCACAAAAAAAGCCATAAGTTACGCGGTTGGTGATGGTTGGTCTTGAAACTTATTGAAATGTGTTCAAAGAACATTTTTTCGAAAGTGTATAAAAAATTAGCTGCATCTTTTTGCATCTTTGCGAGATATTGACCAAATTGTGCGTGAATGCATGCACATTCGTTCACCATAAAGTGGGCTCCTTTTGAATGCGTTCTCATGAAATGAGAACGTCATGCGTTCTCAACTCATGCATTCAAAGTCATTACACATTTTTATTCCATTCCCCAGATCCTAATTTTCCCGAAACAAATGAAACATATGAATTCGCTTCAATTCAATAATAATTTTTGAACTATGTATATATTTTTGATCGTAATTTTTTTGAAATTCTATATGGGATTCTTCATCAGCGACCCAAAAAAACTGTATACAAAGTTATGTAAAAATGCAGCGATAATTGGCGATTCTTGGTATGTTTTGGGGTATTTCATGGCCGCCATTTTGTTTTTTTCAAAATTCAACGTCTGATTCTTGATCGGCGACACAAAAAACCCCTGTATGCACAATTTTAGTAAAATAGCTCAATGCCTTTATATTTTGGCCAGCTTTTCGGCGTTTCCGTCCACTGTGCGTCGGGGTGACAATATTTATTATGAGTATGAGCTATGATTAAATCTGTTAAAGGATTCTTTTGAGGTAAAATAATAGGGTATTTTTTATCGTAATTCAACAAAGAATTTTCGAGTCGTCCTCCCACTCTGACAATACCAGAATCATCAATAAATGCTCCTAATCGGCAAAAAAGGTTTTGATAAGCGATTTTTAACGAGAATATTGTCTATTTCATAAGAAAAATGTTGCTGCTGGACATATTTAACAAAAACTACTAATGCATCCTGTGAATGATATATAGTAAAATACGAAGTTTGTTTATTATGCGGATTTTTTAGATTGAAAATAAAACGTAGCACATAAGCACAAACCCTTTGCAGTTTATGTAAGGAGGAAAATTTCTGTAAAAGGTTGTCTAAAAAATCTGAGAACGCGGTAGTCATGAGAGCAATTTTTCTTTGTTCATTTTTAACAATAATTCCATCAACTTGTGCGGAAAAATTTTGTATAGACCATTCAGAATATGATTTTTTATGTTTTCCTCTTTGGCCGCACATTTATTCATTGTTTCTCAATAAATATTCACTAAATAAATCTTTATAACTAAAAATCGATTATTAATCAGTACCCAATAACACAAAGCTAAAGTTTATCACTTATCACTTAAAAACAACAGAGATTAAAATAACAACAGCAGAATAGCATTGAAAAATACATTACTCAAGCAAACAAATGTTGTACACCTATTAAGTTTAAGTTATACAAAAGCATTAAAATAAACGCTGAAGCCTGGAGCCGCCCCTGGTTTGTTTTGAATGCGTTGATATGTAAACATGCAAATTGTTGTTTATCTATCGGACATAATAATCAGCGTATCTCTTATGGGTGTTACTTAGCTTTATATTATTAATTTAAGGTTATTACCATTATTATTATTGAGTCGAATGATAAACTAGAAACTATATTTAAAACTAAGAGTACATTTATTATACAGATTGAGTCCTTAAAAATGGTAAATATGCGTTGTTCCACGTACCAGGCTGAAAAATAATAATTAAATTGTCTAAAGTCTGAAATCTCTCCTGGAAGTTTTCATCGATCCATCAAGTGACATGAGAAATTACGAATTGCAACTTAGTAGAGATACGCTTTATTGGAGCATAAAACATTTAATTTGAGAAATAAATTAATGCAGATAGTCCAGATTTACTGCGCTTGTTCTTTCGACGGATGACATACGATTATGACAGTCGCTAATATCAATTTGAAACTAGCGTTACAATAATTTGTTTAGTTACCGCGGGAGAGCAATTACAGTAAATTACTTGCACACATATGTTAAGAAGTACAAATAAGTGCACAGCATAGACTACGTTGATAACACGGACATAAATAATAAGGTCGCTACCTATGGCAATTACTGACTACATTAATTGCCAGTTGAACTAGTCGTGATATTAAGTGCTGATTTAACAACTCACACGCAATAGTGTTCATTCTTGGACAATTATTTCACTTTGTTTATGTCGATTAATGATTTATTTAGGCTGATCACATCAAATCAAATATCAGAATAATATGTAAAAGTAATAATTAATATGAGGAGAATAAAATTAATTACCACACAAGCGAAGGTTAGTCGTATTGCAGTTGTTGATAGAGCTAATGATAAATATAGCGAAACTTCTTGGAAGGAACGAACCAATTCTTGGTAAAATATACAGAGTGTCCCAGTTTATAGTAGCAGAACATCTTTTGAAAGTAAAAAGTTCGGTTTAATATGTGCCGAAAAGTTCTTCATTTTCGAGATACGTTACAAAGAAGTTTTCGACTTAAAATTCGGCACATATTTTTTGCCTTATTAGTGTCATCTTTTTCTGGCGTAAAAGCGAGAGTCTGATTCCTCTTTTGTGTCTATAACTTACATGTAAGCCAATCGATTTTTCCTAAAAATTATTACCTTCTTAATTCTCTGTACAAATTAGAAGAAAAAAGTAGTCATCCACTTTTTCCGTGCGACGCACGGTTTTGAAGAAAACGCCATTAAATTTGACAAGTGTTGTATTTTATTCAAAATTAATAGAACTGGGATAGTTATGAAACAATATCTCATCTGAAATGTCAAAAATAGAAAAGTATTGTTACTTTGATTTAAATTCAACGACCATTGTTCATATTGTGAAATTAAATGTGTGCATCGTGTTCATTAGTTATTATCAAGTTTGAAAATGCCTTTTACATTTAGCAGTGTCTCTGTTGTCCAAAAACTAATTATCCTAGTTGACACCGATTACTTGCATATAAAAAGTGCCAACAATCAGTCCTAACTTACAATGACGTCAAAAATGGTAGATGATCTACCAATTGAAAATTGACGATAAATACTTTGGAAAGATAGATATTTGACAAAAGAGCTTGATCTTGGTTGACTGAATGATTTTCAAATTTTCTTTCAGGATATATTTTTATATTTTGACCCTCTCAGCGTCTATTTGTTATAAACTCATTGTGAAGACGAAACATTTATAACGTAGAATTAATATATCTATAGTAGTTTATTGGTCAGATTTTTTTAGGCTACTTTAAATATTTATTGAAAGAATCAGTACCGAATATGTTTTGCTGGATCAGAACTCTTAGAAATCGAAGTTTTCGTTTATAAACGTCCATCAGCATTTTCTGTACCACATATTTTCTTGTATCATGTACAATAATACGTTGAACCGTACATATCCGTTGTTCTTTCGGCCTACTAGATAATGTTTAAAAGTCTCAAAACAACAACCACTACGATTTTCTCGAGCTCTCTTTCTTTCTGTTGGACTAAACTCATAATATTTCGACCAGAAAATAAGTAATCACACCAATTACTATGAATCGTGCTTAAGTCTATGGTAAGCAGACAATGATTGACAAATTTTGCTTTCAGATAATTCTCTTTGACTTTGGAAAATGTAGTAGATCAACTTTGCCTATAATATATATTATATAAATATATGACAAATAGGTACCATCATAAGCTACGCAAGAATTTAAATGAGCTTTGAGTAATTACTACTAAGCAATACCAACGTCTGCATAGAACAG
The DNA here is from genome assembly GCA_029963845.1 of Rhamnusium bicolor. Taxonomy (NCBI): domain Eukaryota; kingdom Metazoa; phylum Arthropoda; class Insecta; order Coleoptera; family Cerambycidae; genus Rhamnusium; species Rhamnusium bicolor. Next base: position 70,090 of record JANEYF010003663.1, on the reverse strand, counting down.
TAATGTTGCATAATACATGAAGAAACCGTCGCTTTTTGTATAAAAAAAGTAATTTCAATTTGACAGATTGTACATATTCGTGGCATAAAAATTAAGATCAGGGAGACTTATGCTGGTATAATGACGGTCTTGTCGGTAGTTAATTTTAATGAAACGATAGCGGAGACGTTTTGGTGTTGATATGGGTCATCTTTATTCAAAATTGATTATTTCAGTTTACAAAGTATATTTTTTAATTGTATTAGAACCAGGAAATTACATGACATTGAAAGTTAATTGGTTTTAAACGCATTTTCCTCAACGTTCGCTACAATACCACCTGAAAATGGCAATACTTATACACTTGTTATTTGTAAAGGACATAGTTACTTCAATACAGCTGCTCTGTATGTAGTTAGAATACCAATAAGCTATTTGAATCATTGCCATTAAATTTTACAACATGGATGTTTTATAAAATAAGAAAATGTTAAAGATGTTTGAAAACCAATATCTGTTAAATAAGACTCGATACTTTACTCGTTCAGGAAATACAGAGAAAAACCCAATGAAGAAAATATTAGAAATTGGTTTTCGACAAAAGAAGTTTGGTTAAGATAGTGGACCCATGCATTGTTATGTAAATGGGGTGTAGTCATAATTGAATCTTTGTGAAAGAAACCGACTAAGATCGACATTTCAAAAATTAATTTCACAAAGGACAGGCCTTCCCTACGGGTGCGCCATATGTACCAGAAATTGACCTAAGTGTCTGATGAAAATCTACGACTGAACAATGAGTTCAATAGGTTCGATGTTCGTGACAGATTTTAAACTGGCGTCCAACAAATATGATCTTTAAAGATAGGTGAGGGGTAAGTAGCATTGGCTACTATAGATCCTAGTTGTAATATGAGCAATATATTTGCTACGTGGAAACAATGACAAAAAGTACTCAGATCACTAACAATGCGATTACGTTTTAAACAGGTAAGTACTATGTATTGCAAGAACCGATTCACAAACTATTTGCATGCTTGGAAGTTGTACTGAGAGCTCATTGATTCTTTACGTGTGGTATGGGAATAAAATTCCAAAACTAGGATATATTTTACAAAAACGGTTAGACTTGTTGAAACTATCATCAGCTCAGTTATAATTATTTATAATTAATTAAGACACTGTCATTTATGTTTGATGCGTAAGGCATACACATATCTAAAACCCATTTTCAACTGAAATATAAAAATATCGCTTGGATTCTGAATTATTAGGTGGGGAAGCATTTACAAGCTTACTCACACTTTCTGTTGATAGTCTAGGGCACCATTATTAATATAGTTTCTTCTGTAAAACTTTATTTAATTTAGAAAATATTAGGTATACAAAATTTTTTAGTTTGTCTGTAAAATATTCAAATTAATATAATTTGTTACACAACAGGATATATTATAATAGAAAATTACTTCCATTAATAAATTTCTAAGATCATTTTATTAGGATACCCAGTATATGAATTTTATTGAGTATGTTAATTTTTAACCAAGATATAAAGTGAAGTAGTTGGCTAGAGCGCACGATGGCAAGTGTGACTAGATAATGTCTCAATTATAGTTGCGGGTTCGAATCCCGCCACCTACACTGACAATGTCGGTGAGACTGGTTGTGTGCTGCGTTTTTTTAAACCCTCGTATGTGCAACGTTGGCTTTGGATTCTGGGGTTGTCTAATTCCTGTGATGTGTATTTATTTTATAACGATAAATAAAAGTTTATTCAATGTACAGAATAATCATGCAATGACCTGAATAGCCGTAAGTATATTCGTAATAACTGATTTAAACTATGGGTGTGGCTGATTTAAACTGAAAGAAGCTGTTGCGGAAGGAAAAGGAGAAAGGCGAGGCAGTTGCTTTTTGGAGTTTGGAGAAAAGGTGCTGTAGGGGTTAGTTGGGAGAGATACTCCGGTGTGCCACGTCTCCCACAGGGGCAAGTGGCTTGAAAGGGGTGTTATGTGATGTGATGTAAAAGCGCAATTACAGTTGTTTGGCTAGAGTCCCTTAAGTAAAGAGTTTGGCCATAGGTATGTCATATTTTTCATTGGCTCGGACAGTCACATGGTACGCGACGTCCATATTTGTCGAATTCACAGTTTGTTTGTATTTAGTTTCTGTGTTCTGGAGGCTTGTTGCTTATTTTGAATGAGTAGATTGAGGGTATAGGATATTTCTAACATTAACAATTAATGTTTAAAAATCGTTCAGTGTATATTTTAATAGATAAGAGTAGAATCGCATAGTTTTAGTTGTATAATATTAGTTAGTGCACGATTTTACTCAGGTAAAATGCCGGGCTGTAGGGTTGTGTATTGTATCAAGAATGACCAAAAAAGGTTTTAAAATGAAAGTTTTCCCACAGAATACTCAGAGAAGAAAGGAGTAGGTCGTCAAAGTATAAAGGGAAAATTGGAATCCTACAAATACTTCATATTTATGTGTGGTTAGTAACTGCACATAGTTTAAAATAAATTTACAATGAAAAATTATACTTGCATTTAAGTTGAAAAAGTAACTTAAATGAAAAGATTTTTTTTTCTTTCATATGAGTTGGTTTCAGGAAAATATAAGGATTTATTTGCAAATATTACGATTTTTCTCAAATTGTTTATAACAATTGTTTATTTAAAAGAAAATGTAAATTATAATGGAAAAAATCCGAAGAAAGTATATTATCTTACTCTTTGTTACCAAGTTGACAGAGTTTTTGATAAATCAACATTGTTAAACATTTTTCACGCAATGGATTGATAAAAGTGGTACTTTTGTTTAATTATGAATTTCTTGCGGCAAAACTATAGATTTTACAATAAAATATCAAGGGATCAGATTTATAAATTATTAGAAAACACAAAATTTTTTTTTTGGTTTACGATAAATAATCTCCTAGATATCTTAACTTAAATTCTGCTGATATCCCGATGAAATTGAAAATTTTTTTCACGGAGGTGACAAAATTTGAATTCTTGGGCGAAAAATTTTTCCCATTGTGAAAAACTTCTCCAGAATGCGTAGAACATCCACGAATTTTTTGAACTTGTTTCAATAGTTACAAAATGTACATAATGAATTACATAAATAACTAATATCGTCAATACACACCTGCGCGCCACGGGTTTTGATTACACAATTTTGAGTGCGACTCACGGTTAAACTACAAAAGATTAATATATACCGTCACAGACTTTTTTTTTGTGAATTTTGTCCTCTACAATTTTGTTCTTATATACACCTTTTTTAAAATATGTTTTAATTTTTCTTGCATATTTGTCCGGTCGGTCGAATCTGAAACTCAGTTTTTAATTATGAACAACTGCAAAATATTTTCAATCACCACCTAATGAATTGTCAGCTCTTCACCTCATTTTCTTGGACTCCTAACTATTGCACTAATGCATAATCATGGTTGCCGCATGCTGTATAGCCAGACTCTTATTTGAGACACTCTAGGTTTGGTGAACCAAGACACTGGAACGCGGTTCGCTATGGCTCGCCTTCTGGCGAACCAAGATTGTCAACACGATGCGCGATTCGTTTAATAATTTGTGACGCATAGATTCGTTGAAACAATATGGAACCAAAGTTGTCATCAGTACTGAATCGCGATCATGCATGCAAGACAACAAATTATTGCGCCTGCTTCCTTGTGTTATTAATTGTGGTTTGTTGTTGCAAAATCGATAGAAAAGATGTAATACAAGGTAGTGGATGGCTTTGCATAGAAAAAGTAGACAAAGTACCTCATTGCTTTCATTATTATCAACTGACTTGAGATTACAGATGAATTTCTTGATTTTTAATATAACGACAACAACAACAATGACACAGCACAACTGCACCTAAACTTCAATATGCACTGTATCCAGTCTGCGAAATGCAAAGCCTGTGCAACTTGCTCAGCTCCTATGATCTGTGGAAATGTTTATGACAAGCCAATGGATCCTGAGAATCACGCACCACGAGCCATGAGCCATAGCGAGCCACCTATGACAAACGGCGTGTGTTTCTTGATTCGTCGAGGTAGGTCAGCCGATTCACGCGCTGTGTAACTGTGCCTTTATGTGTCCACAGTATTTTTAATTTAATGCCCATATGGGATAACGATGGGGGCATTAAAGTCAAATGTGTAATTTGGTGGAGAAGAGGAAAAGAAGAAAGGCTAATCAGTTGCTTTGTGGGAGTATCTTGGGGTAGTTGCTGTTAAGGTTAGCTGGTGTTGGTTGGGAGAGATGGGGGTAGATATACTATGGGGTGCTACGTCTCCCGCCCAGACAAGTGACTGGGCTGGGATTTTATGTGATGTGGTATTATGGGTATATGGTATCTTTGTAAATATCTTTTTTTTTGTTGTTATTTGTATTTGCATTAAATAAAACTATGTTGTAAATTGTTATGTTTAACCACTATCTCATATATTATTCTCCTTGACGTTATCGACTGAAAGTACTTATAAGTAGCCAAATGATTTTTATATTCGAAAATTTAACATTTGATTTTCTTTATATTAATTTTATAATTTAATGCCCATACGGAATAAAAGATAGGGTGTGGAAGTCAAAAGTGCATTTGTTGGATGTTCAAATGCTCTAATATGACAATCGATAATATCCCAAATCTAGGATTTCAGTAATATTTATTTACTAAGGATAAACGCAGTAACTGTAGTTTTATCATTTTTCTGTAACAAGAAAGCAAAGGACGATACTAACGTATAAATGAAATTAAGAGTGGAGAAGACGATAATTTTCGATCACGTTTTATAAATTTAATAAAACTGCAGTATGAAGGCATACTAATTTTTAAGGCAATATCAGAACTCAATTATTAAGTAAGCTTTGAACTTTTTTTCTGTTTGATATCAGAAATTTTTTGTAGATAAAAGCTTTAAAACTACCAAGCCAACTATGAGGGTTCAAATAAAATTGATAGTTTTTTTTGTAATTTATGGAATGGAAATTATAGGTAACCTTTTTGGAACTGAGCATTTAAAATAATAATTTCAATTTAAATTTTTACAAAACAGCTTTAATAACATAAAACATTTATTTATTTTAGGACCGAATCCTTCTGTGTTGGAATATATAGTGTCGCATGTATTATTTGACGTTTATAAAACAGCTGTCCGTCCATATAAGAACTGAAGATTAACAGCGAACACCATTCGGGAATTCAAGGAATTTCACAGGACTCTTAGTCCTGCTAACTTGGTATGTTCAGATTATGTCAAAGCGTCCAAGCGGGCTTAAGGAATCCAAATAATTGAATAATATAAATAGGGAAAGTGCGTCGATACGTGATAGCGCAGTGTTTAGAATATTTTTTCGTATAAGGCATATTTATAGATGACATTTAGACAATCCTCAATTTAGGAAAGTATATTTATGCAATTTCCGTAACAGTATTATTGATTAATACACAAGGTTAATTATACTGAATGGACGAAATTACTAGTCACAGTAAAACTTCAATAAAGTTAGAGGATATCGGCACCCTAATATAAATAAATGTATCTATTTACCTGTATGTAAATATATCGTCATACAGATTACAGATTTTTTAACATTTTTAAAATAATCAGTTTATTATCATTATCTTCATTATTCACAAAATTTTTTGTGTTGAAAATGTTTATGAAAAAACGATTTAAAATTTATTAACGTTTTACGACGATATAAATAAAAATAAAGTCGATTTATATTTCATGGGCAGTTTTTGATAAAAAAAATAGATAAGAAGGCAGTGAAATATATCTTCCATATTACAAAAAATGTAAATGATAACACAAAATTCATTAGTTTTTATTTAAACTGGCTAGTTTGGTTGTTGCTGTGCGCGTTAGTTAAATTGTATAAAATACCCCATTTAAATGAAAGCGAAGGACCGAAATTATAATTATGATGAATATGGCGAGAGAAAAATGACACAAGAAATAGTTTACACTTTGTTTAACAAACTTATCCAACAGAATCCCTTACACAATCGTAAGTAGACTAGTCAAGAAGTTTAGTGAAACAGAAATTATTAAAAATGCTTCAAAGATCAAAACCAGCGACAGGTGGAAAAAAACCGATCGATATTCTGTTAAAAATAAAAGAAACGCCTTGCGTAATATATGAGCGTGACAATTTGCTGTGGATTACGATATATCAGAAATCGTCCGAAAAAAGAAAACTTTCCTCCTTATTCTGTGAGAGTATAACTGACCTACCTCACAGGATCCACAAGATACTTTCCAGAGAGCCGACGAAGGCATTCGGTTCGTTAAGGCGACCAGATGGCTCATATACGGACTCTGGAAAGAAAACCTTATAGCTCCTAGCACAAAACCACTTCCCAGGGTGCTTGAATGCGGATGACCAACAGCCGTCACCATCAGAAGGCCGATTAAAACGACCTGAAAAAAAAGATTGGCTGACGGCTAAAAAGGTGATCACAATACCGGCAATTGAGTGGGCCATCAGATCATTCCAACCATTCAAATCGCCAGGAGAGGACGGAGTTTTTCCAGCTCTACTACAAAATGGACTGGAAATATTGGTCCCATTCCTCATTAAACTATTCAGAGCTAGTCTGGTATGGAACTATATCCCATCCAGTTGGTCAGCGGTTAAGGTAGTATATATACCAAAAATGGGTAGGAAAGAACCAAGCCCTAAATCGCTTAGACCAATTAGCCTAACATCTTTTCTGTTGAAAGGCCTGGAGAAGGTGCTGGACGGATATATCATGGGAAACATCCTGAATCATCACCCCCTCAATATTCATCAGTACGCCTATCAGACAGGAAAATCAACAGAACTAGCACTCAATAACCTAGTCGAGAAGATCACCCAATCCCTTCAAATGAAGGAAATTGCGGTGGGAGCCTTTATCGACATTGAGGGAGCATTTAATAATGCACTGCCCGATTCCTTACATGCAGCAGTGGCTGCCAGAGGAATTGAGCCTACTATAGGCGACTGGATTCGTGCTATGCTATCAAACAGAACCATAACAACGGCTCTACAGGGAGAAACAGTTAGGTTTAGAGCCACGAGAGGGTGCCCGCAGGGGTGGGGTTCTCTCTCCACCTTTTGTGGTCACTTCTTTTGGACGACTTACTGGCTATTCTTACACTGTGGGAGGTTGAGGTTCTAGCATATGCAGATGATCTAGTCATACTAGTCAGAGGAAACTTTGAAGGAGTAATACTGGTACGACAGGGAACAGATGTCTGTAAACCCTCAAAAAAAAACCGTAATAGTATCATTCACCCGGAAAAGGAAGTTGGAGGGACTTAAGACCTCCCACCTTAATGGGTGAAACCATTCCATTTGCGGAGGAGGTGAAATATCTAGGAATCACTCTGGATAGATCACTCAATTAGAACTCCCATTTGGAAAAGGTAATCCACAAAGCAAAGCTGTCCTTATGGACATGCCGTTGTATTTGTGGCAAATCCTGGGGCATGGGTCCCTAACAAATTTACTGGATCTATATCATGGTCATCAGACCAATGATAACATACGGATCCATTGTTTGGTGGCCGAAAGGATCACAACGGACGGCCAAATCCAAACTCTCTGAACTGCAGAGATTAGCATGCATGACCGTAATGGGAGCAATTAGCACCACACCGTCAGCTGCAATGGAAATCCTTCTTGACTTACCCCCTCTTGATATATATCTGGAGAGAGAGGCCAGGTGGGCAACCGACAGACTGCAACAAGCGGCCAATAATATGCCGCAGAATAGTATCATGGAGCGCAACAGGTTGCTGGATGACATAGAGAATCACAGCATCCTGGGAATGCCCTTGGATACTATGCCTACCAAGACCAACTACGAGCTGACCTTCAACATCCTTTCTCCAGAAAGAGATGAGTGGGATCGGAATAAAGCCGACCTACTGAAGGCAGACAGTTGCTGGTTTACAGACGACTCCAAAACTTCCGAGGGAACAGAAGCCGGAGTACATAGCTACAGACCAAGGGTGAGGATATTCTCAAGCGTAGGTACTCATGCAACTGTTTTTCAGGCTGAGGTTCATGCCATTGAACTGTGTGTACGAAGGCTGGAATATATGCATCTTACACGCAGATCAATAAAAATTTTCTCAGATAGCCAAGCAGCTATAAAAGCTCTTGGCTCCTACCGGTGTAACTTCAAAACGGTATGGAATTGTCAGAAAGCTCTAAATCATTTGAGCAAAAACAACAAAGTGACTCTGGTCTGGATACCCGGTCACTCTAGTATGGAGGTAACGAAATAGCGGACTCCTTAGCCAGAGAAGGAGCGAGATAACGATTCATCGGACCAGAACCAATACTTGGCATATCCTCAAGTACTGCCAAGATGGCTATCTCAACCTGGGCTGAAAGGAAAACTCTCCAGTATTGGCAAGAGTTACCAGGATTAGTTCATTCGAAGGCGTTCATAAAATACCCTTTGAAATCAAGAGCTAAGAAGCTTTTAGAGTTAAACAGGGTAAACCTGAAAACTCTAACAGGCCTATATACCGGGCACTGCCGACTAAATTATCATCTGCATAAACTCGGCCTAGCGGAAAACGCCGAATGCCATCTATGCCTGGAGGATGATGAGAAGGCAGACCACATCTTTTGCACCTGTCCCGCTGTGGAGAGGATTCGATTCTCAATATTTGGCAAAGGGCAACTGCTTCCAGAGGATCTGGACACATTCTCACCCAATAAAGTTACCAGTTTCATTAAGAGACTGAACTTATTGGGTGAAATATAATTAAGCGTGAGCCACAATAGGCCTGCTGATGGCCGCAGTGGAGGGTCTACTGAGACCCACTCACAACAAACCTAACCTAACCTAACCTAACCTTATAATGTGCATTTAGTTCTTTGTGCTGAAATCTCGTCACTTGTGTTGTACTAAGTTTCCAATTTGACCCCTTTGTATTTTTGTGTCCTATTATATTCTTTGTGAAACGTCTCATACAGACATAATGGATTTTAGGTGTTGGATACGATGCTGCTCTTCCTCCAGAAATTGTGAGCAAGTGGCAACACTAAAAAGCTAAATTACCATGTATTGCTTCGCTGCAAATTCATCAAACTGTAGTGGCAGATCACATGTCTGTGTAGTGCCAGCTTCATTCTTTTGTCTTTTTTGTTTCAGAGCAAGACTACACCAGTCTGATGTATGTTTGATGTGCCTATCCAAAGAGTAGAGTATTGTTTTGTGTGTGTCAAATCAAAGGCAGCACTTTTGAAATCTTTTTCGATTCTTCGCCCTAAGTTATTTGCTGCTGTTCTGATATCTTCTCTTGTGTCGTGGGTGAGGTCAGAAACATTTGCTCTATTAGGTCATTTCTTGAAATAAGTAATATTCACCAAGTTACAGTATATATTGCGTTATTTTTTCCCATTCTGTATACATTATTTTTCTTAACTTACGAAAACAAACAATGGAGTTGTGTTCTAGTCAGAATTCTACAATGAGTAACAATTTTATGGTATATATATATGTTACAAAACTCTTGATTATTACGAATAACAAATCCTAAATTTTTGTTGGCTGTTGAAATTATATAATCTATATAAATATATAAGTAAGCAAAGTCCTTAGGGGGATTGTAGTTGCTTAAACGATGTTTCGGCAGAGCCACATCTACCGTCTTCAGGTTCTAGTTGATAACTACTTACTGTAATCAGTATGGTACGATTTGTAGGAGGTCAAATCATAAAATGAATCAAGTAAAATCGTGAGAAATTGTAAGATCGGCAGTCCGTGAAAATTATGAGAAATCGTTAAACTGAAAGAGTGGAAAACCTTTTTATAAATAAAATAACGCCAAACCTGCTTATATACGAAACCTATTTATTGAAAAAATTAAATGAAAAAGTAAAAGTTATAAAAAATCCTAAATAAAATATTATAAGATAAACCATAAATTGTTTAGGGCAACTTGAGCTCTTATACCAATTCAACATCCTCATCGTCGCTAATGTCGACACTTGTAGAAGTATTTGCAGTTACTTTGGAAACATATAACTTTTGACCAGTCATTATTTTTGTTACGTATTTGGATATTGGAAAATCATAAAAAAAATTTTGACACATAATTAATAATTGAAGAGCAGAATACAAAAACAGGCTAAATGCCGAGAAAATGATTTTGAGTTAGAGCGATGAATCCTTTTATATTACGGGAGCTAAAAATAACAGGTGTAATGGTAATATTGGAGAATAGCAAAAATACTCCGTCATTTATCTTCTTTCTTATAGGACGTATAATTATGAAACGTATTCTAGTAGTCAAAATGTGTAGAGTAAGAAATATTTATGATACAATAACAATAAATAAAATACATAGTTAGAGCATCTAATAATTTATAATTATAATGCTTGACAGTAAAGGAGTTTTTTTATTTAAAAAAAAAATTTTAAAAATTTTATATTTTGTATTTTATTTATCACCTAATACCCTTAACTCTGCCAATGGTAATGCCATCTATAAGAGGACAGAAATAATACAAAATACCTTTCTGGTACTTTTCTCTTTCGTTTTAGGGTACAATGGTGATGATACATAGATTACTTTCACATTAAAATAATTTAAATGCAATATTTGGTACTTAGCTGCTTTTTGCAATCCCCTCTTCAATTAATAATTAACAATTAATTCTAAGCTATGTTTACTTACTCATAAATGATGCTGCGTATATTTTGAAATCGTGAGAATGAACATAGAAATCGTGAGATCGTGAAATTAGTGGTGAAATCATGAAATCTTATGATAAATCATGAGACCTTGTCATACTGACTGTAGCTTCTTAGTACTCGAGCTGTAATGACGCTCTCTGGATCAGGCTGCTCATTGAGTACCCACCCTATGTTAGTTGTGCGGCTCCGGCTTTAACTAAATTGCCAAACACCCAAATTTTTATAGAACTGAATAATTTCATGAATAACACTGGGCTTGCTTTGTGGTATTTACTCAAATAATGACTAAAAATTCTTATTTCTGGTTAAGAAAATGACCGACGTTGACCTTGAATCTACGAATTAGAGTTGTCAATTGACGCTGCCGATCAGAAAAGTCAGATAAATGAATGAATATCGACATACCTGTTATTGTTGGTAAGTTCAGAAATCTGTTTTTGTATAAAGAAAACGATCGTTCTACGTTTACAGATATTTTCGCAAAGGAAATTATTTTTCAAATTCATTTAAAGTATTGTTTGTTGTACTATTCAACGATCCTATCTTGGCACTGGGTGGCGCAGAAAGATAACAAATATATCGCTACTGTGGGACAGAGACGAGTCAAACCGCTTTACATTGCGCATCTAAGCTCAAATGCCAAGCTAGGATAGTTGAGTAGTAAGTACACTTATTATAAAAAATATTCTGTAAGGCATAGTCAAAATGATTCTTAATAAAAGAAAATCACGTTCTTAAAAACTTCATAAATAATAGAGCATGAAATATGTTTTTGCGGGGTTTACCTATGATTCTTTCTCCTTTATAAATAATCCAGTCAGTAGAAATTTTTGCCATACAAAAGGTGGGGTAGAAAAGATTTTGATATATGTTGTTTAGGTTGGAACCCTGATGAATAGTCAAAGTTTTCGATCTTGAGGGGGGAGGCGTGAGCCGTCATCTTGAGTGAAAGGTGCAAAAAATTGTTTTTTTCAAAATAACTCTGCAACGGTTGATCCAACGGCAAAGTTAAAGAAGACAAAATTCCTTAAATTTTTTTACATACATTTTTTTTGTTAAGTCTAATATGTAACGAGTTACAGCGGCGAAAAGATGAACATTTTCCAAAAAATCGTCAAACTCGTTATTTTCTTTATTCTTTTGCCTATTCATTACATAATTATAATAATTTTCTAAACTCAAAGTGAACTCATTTCTACACCACCATAAGGTGGAGTAAATGGCGCGTTTTTGTTATTGTGGTATCCCCAGTAGTCCTAATCCACAGATGTTCCAGTTTCGGGATTATATTATTACCTTTTTTCTCCACTTCAACGGGGGGCCACTCAGATACAATTACATATGTATGCCTAGTTGTGGACACAGGTCTGTAAAACGTAAAACAAATTAAAATTTATGTGAGGTATTTTTCAAATAGATCAGTCGTTAGATTTTTAGTTTTTATCTGCTTTTCGGTAGGATTTGTGTGTGGATCAGTAAAATTCATTGAAAATCGGTACATTTACCGAAAAATCGGTGGGTTAACAACACTGGTCACTGGCCCTGTGTGTATTAAACCGGACCTACGGATGCGCGGTATACTTGAAACATCCATACACTTATATTAATATTCTGTACTAATTTCCGCCACCGCTGTAAAAAAATCAGATGTAACTAGGAAAATCACTGTAATTTGAAATAGATTTCTCTATATAATTTTATTGTGGTGTGGAACAACGTTAAAAATAATATATTGTAATTTATTTTTATAAAATTTACCAACAAAAATGAAGTTGACAATTTTTTTTGAAAATGTTCATCTCTCCGCCGCTATAATTCATTACATATTAAACTTACATGAAAAATGTATACAAAAAAAATAAGGAATTTTGTCTTCTTTAACGTTGTCTTTGACATATTAGTCGTTGAATCAACCGTTGCGGAGTTATTTTGAAAAAAAAATAATTTTTTGCACCTTTTATTCAAGGTTGAAAACTTGGATTTTTCATCAGGCTCCGGACCTAAACAACATATATTAAAATAGTTTCTACCCCACCTTTTGTAAGGCAAAGGCTTTTTTTTGTCTCTACTGACTGGATTAAAAATACACCAAGATACAAGTATCAATCTCGATATGATCTATGGTTTTGTCGGTTTGGGATAATACTTTGCAGTCTTTATATGATTCAATAGTATGCATACACCTGAAAGCGATTCCACAAGCTGCAGTTGTTACTATACCGTGCAACCTGAGTACCTTCTGCTACACGTTGTTTTATTTAATTAGTCACGATTAATATTTTTATGACTTCCTACAATTAATGACTGATATAATCCTACAAACAAAAAATGTTACATTAATCGAATTAGATAATTTAAACTACATTCCACTGAAGACATATACCATTAACAATACCCTCATATAAAGGCATACGGTAGTAGGTAACTTCTGGATGGGTAAATTGTTTAAGATGTAAAAATAATTTAATAGCGTGTAGCAGACGTTTTTGCCTATTGTAATGCCCGGTATAGAGGTACCTACTGCTACCATAGGTGCATTTAGAGTATATCATATTCATCATTGCTGATTGCTGTGCTGTTATTATTTCTTTTCAGGCAATTACTATAATCGTAGATTAAACATACATTTCATCCGTTCCGTTGTAAACATTTACTCGTAAATTTTTATATCGACATGATAATTTCCATGATAACAACGAAAAAATGTATCATTCAGTAGTAGAAAGACAAATTATTCTGGAAATTTACATTTGTTCTAATAAAAATATGTCAGCTGCTCGAAGAGAATTTATAAACGCTCATACCGGCTTGGTGCAGTAGTTGGCTAGTGCGCGATGGCAAGTTTGACTAGATAATCTCTCTAACGTCGTTGCGGGTTCGAATCCCGCCACCGGCACTGGTATTGTTGTTGAGAATGGTTGTGTGTCTATGTTTTTTTTATCAGTGTAACCCTCGCCCGAGCAGTTTCGGCTTTGAATTCGAGGGTTGTCTAATTTCTCTGATGTTTATGTTCTATTATAGTATTGTTACGTCGATTTTCCAATTAAATTGTACGTTCCATAAATACTACCGAAAGAATGTTAAGAATTTTATCAAAATATCATAAATTAACATAGTGAGGATGACAATTTCCGAAAAAATATTTTTTTGGTTAGAAGAGTCAACATTCTTGACTGCTGGAATCTTTTCTAGAAAAAAATATTCATATTTGAACACCAGATAATCTGCATGCAGTTCGTGATGTCAATAATCAATGGAGTAGAATGGTTAATATTTTGTATGGAATTTATAGGAATAAAATAGTTGGACAAATATGTATTTGAGCAAAATTATTTGAATATTCTACAAAACGAAGTAGAAGAATATTTAATATTGACGATATGCCTATTTTAGAGCATAACCAAATTATTTGGCAACAGAGCGATGTTAAAAGTATTTTTAAATTATAAATATCTTCTATGAATAGGAAGATTTGGCCAGATGCATTGACCTGTAAGAAGTCCAGACCTAAATCCTCTAGACTTTTTCTGTACGGATGTCTAAAAGAAACAAAATTATAAAGACGGATATTGTAAATAAAGAACAGCCCAGAAATTGAATATGAGTTGATATTAATTCTATTAATGCGTGTTTGAAAAAGTGTATTTAAATTGTATTAAAAGGTACAGCATATGCCTTGAAAATAATGTCACAAATGTGGAAATTTTTTTGTAATAATTTTAATATACTTATTTTGGTGTAGGTTTTTTTATTTTTTTTGTAGAGGCAATAAATAAATAATAATAAATACTAAATAATGAATAATTCGATTAAGATCCTAAAACTCAAAAAAATATGTAAACGAGGGTCAAATTCTTAAGTTACATAATAATATCATAACAAAATATGTGTAATAAAATTACAGATAAAATTTATATTGGAACTCCGCTATTAAATTTTCATGACAAATTTAAAAAAAATTTTCCCCAGAAAAAGAAAAAATTTAATGCCAGGTGAGGAAGCTGTGGCTTAACTGAGGATTGACCTAAAAGATTTTCAAGTAAAAGTGAAAAAAATATTGGAGGAATACTGAATTTAAAACTAATTTATTCAAAAAATTCAGCGACACTACATTATTTGTCCAAAATAATTCTCAAGAATATCTACATTCATATATTCGTGATAGTGACAAATACGATTTCATTGAAATTCCTACTATTACCTTCTACAAAGACATCAATACTGTCAAAATAGGCTTATAATTAATCTGCTACATTTTTCCGCTGGTGGTTTTATCCTTCTGGATGAGTTTGATGAGTATTTTTGTTTTTATCCTGCCTGCCTGATGATATTTTCGTTGCCTTGGTGACATAGAAGTCTGTATGTTATCGATTTTCCAACCACATCTCAATTACACTATCAACGATTAATAAAATTGTTGTACGCACGTCTTAATTATTCATTCTAATTCAAAATAATATACGAGTATAAATAGCAAACTTCGAAAAAATGCACAAATACTCATAGAACCATTTTTAATAGTGTCATTAGTTTGAAGATTCTCACAAAGCACTCCGATTTTTGCACATGCTTCTAAAATTTCACCCATAAGAAAATCTATATCGTGTTTAATCGTGTATTTCAATAATGATTAAAGCAGCACATGTTACCTCAATTAAAGTTAACCACCAGAACTTTTCTTGACATATATGATCAGTATGACCACTTATAACCCCCATGGAAATTATTAAAACTATTAGAATACGTAACAAGTTTCCTATAAATATTAACTAATAAATTGTATGCATGTAGTATGCCGGTACAAAGCGCCTAGATAAAGCTAGGCAACTAATGGTAGTTTTTTTTTTTTAGAGGCATAGAGGACATGAAGTAATTTTGCAGCTGTAAATACAAGTATTAGAAAATAAAATAATTCTAAGACTTATAAACCATAAGGGTGCATAAGTGAATTACAATAACCCAGATATGGAAGATTATTAAGAAATAATATATGCTGGTACTGAATATCATAATAAAAATAAATAAATATCTATAATAATTATAGACGAATTAAGATATTCGAAGTATAGTCAATACAATAATCAAGTTGACATTAATGTAATTTGTACAGGCATTAATTATTAAATTATAAGTAACTGTCACTCATGTAAAAAATTATATGAGGTATTATGAGTTACTAATTACCTGCCAAAAGAGCCATTTAATTAATATATTTGCACTGTAACATCATATAGATAATTATAATTTAATGATTTCTAATTAATACATTTATTTATTGTTTATTTTTTGTTGGCAAGTGAAGAGATGGGAATTGAGTTTGTACATATATACACATGGATGGACTTAACTATACTTATAAACTTTTTTATCTCCCATTTTTAGAGAAATAGTCATACTTTATAAAGTTTTCCTTATTCTAAAAACTCCTTAGCTATAGTCAGAATGTCGATATAACATACAGATTGGTTAAAATATAGGGAAATGTGAATTTGTGTCAAGAATAAAGTACCCGTTATTTAAGTAAAAAAATTAAAATATTTCAGGAAAAAGTTGTTTCTAATGTCAATAGAAGTTAAGACATGAAATTTGAAAGTTGTATCTCAAAGTTTATATTTTTATCCTCATATGATGAGATGGCAGAGGTGGTTGTGATTTATTGTTAACAATGGGAACAACAACAGTCGCCATTTGATTAGAATTAATTAATTAATTAACATCAGAGTCGTAGAAGAATTTTTTAAATAATGGTGACTATAGAGAAACGATTTTATTTAGTTTAAAAATGTTACTGTACAGGTAAAAATGTTATAACGATGCCATTGACATTTTCAGTAGAAAATATCCAAGGATATAAGTTCCAGTAAACTGTATTGTAAAGAGAGTTTGTTAACACAGAAGATATTTGTTTATTCATTTATTTATAGCTACAAATGCCCATACTGACAAATCCAATTATAGGGCAGGAAAATACAAAATATTAAAAAAATTACAATAATAACAATAATACTAATTAAAATAATACGAATTCAATATAATACAATTTTACTTAAGTAGTGTAAAACTCTCAATTGATTTAGGTATTTAAATCAAACACGTTTTTTTTAATTAAATAAAGAATATGACTTTTTATAATGTTAATATTACAATTGAAAATATCAATGTTGTTATGTACTGTTGAGTAGTTCGAACACGTAATATGTAAAGGTGAACATTTTAGTACATTTGTTCTTGGTGCAGGTAAATAGAATAAACTATTTGAACGAGTCCGAAAATTAGGAACATGAAAATATAAACAGCTAACTCACTCAGGACAGTCAATCAGGTTATTTACAATTTTATATAATATCACTAAAGAATAACATTTGCGACGAGTATTTAAGTTACTTATATTCTACCTCTGTAACAAATCTGCGTGATTAATACTACTAGTGCGGTAAACACCATCAGCTTTGTACCACATATATTTTACAAACTTTTTTTGGATTTTCTCAATTCTAAATTTATGAATTTAGTAACCTGGATTCCAGACTACCAAGACGTACTCCAATTTAAACCTAACGAGGGCATTAAAAAGTAACTCTAGTATAGCAGAATCTACAAATTGTTTTCCGCCTCTTATTATAAATCCTAGATTTCTGTATGTACTTGTTACTATTTCATTTATATGATCAATGAAAGTCAATTTGCAATCGAATATGACTCCTAAATCCTTGAACGTATTACATCTCGTTGAATCAGCATTGTTAATAATTGTATATTCATATTGAAGTGAGTGCATGTTTTTAGTGAAACTTATGCAATAACATTTACTAACGTTAAGAGGTAAAGCATTTTTTTCACACCAACAATTTAGCTTATTAACATCTTGCAGCATAATAGAACCATCTAAGTTAGAAACAGAGATGTAAAGTTTAAGATCACCAGCATATAACAGAGTTTTGTAACTGAGTCTATAGTTGATGTCATTTATAAAGATAATAAACAAAAGAGGGCTAAGGACAGATCTTTGGGGGACACTCGAGCTTGCTGTTATTTCGACAGACTTAAAACCACGATACTGCAGATTAAGGTAACTGTTGCTTAGATATGAATCATAAAATTTCAGCAATCCATCAGTGAGTCCAACCTCATACAACTTCTGCAGTAGTAATCCGTGGTCTAGTCTGTCGAAAGCATTTGAAAAATCTGTATATATATGACATCAGTCTGTATTCCTTCATTCAGTAACTCACCTAAATATTGAGTAATGCATATCAGATTGGTCAGGCAGAAATCCATGCTGATCGAAACATTTCACATGACTAAATATCAAAGATATCAAAAACTAAAAACAGAATCATGATGAAAATGATGCCGAATTTTAATGAAGACAAAAATATGTTTGAGAAATTTTAAAATTTCATATCTGAACTTTCATTGACGTCAGAAACAACATTTTCCTACAATATCCTTAAATTTCTTGAAGCAGTTCATTTAAGTAAGTTATGCCTGTATCTTAGACTTAAACAAGTTTCTGCAGTATACATGTTTTTTTTTAATTCTAAAGAAATTGCTGCTTTAAAATTAACGTTACATTTTAAAACGTAATTTTAAACTAATGTATTAAGTATATTATGACACTTTATGATTTTCTTATCTAATTTTCTGCTACTGTCTGTTTTTTATATTATTGTTGTGTTTATTTCCTGTTCCCATTTTCAGTTTGCTACTAAACGTGGAAATAAGTCATTATTATTCCGGAAAGAGTTTTTTAATTATTTTTAATTATTTTTGAATGAACTGATTAATTATGTGAATTAAGTAACACAAGTGATCATAACTGTCGAAACTAAAGTTGTAACAAATTCAAGGAGCATTGTACAATGCAAAAATAGACCACCTACTGCAAGAACTCCTACCACAATAAAACCAACTTCTGTCAGAGTTACCGTAAGACAAATAAAACAAAAAGTTAATTTACACTGCTGCTACTGTGAAATGCCATGTAACATAAAAGGGGAGGTAAATATATTAATTATAATGAAAAGCAATTTACCTGACCAGCTTCTGAGTGACGCCCAGTAACATATCATCTAGTTCCGTTGCTACAGAGAGGAATGGAAAATTTCAGCATTTAGCTTGGAACGATAATAATTGGATATATCTGACTTTGACCACAATTTTAAATAACAAAATTATTAGTTTGTTAAAATTTACCAAATATACTGGCTGTATAACATTATTATTTGATGCGAAGTTTGA
Source organism: Rhamnusium bicolor (assembly GCA_029963845.1). NCBI lineage: Eukaryota > Metazoa > Arthropoda > Insecta > Coleoptera > Cerambycidae > Rhamnusium > Rhamnusium bicolor. Next base: position 51,139 of record JANEYF010003663.1, on the reverse strand, counting down.
CTTAAATACTAAGTAGAATGGGTTTTGATAAAATAATGATGAAGTTTTAAAGAAAACAGGATTGCTTCAGCTAGATTTTAGGCTGATAGTTAATAATTTTGTAAGAAAACCACTGAAAAATTATATAATAAGCTCAATATATAATAGTTTTACTAAATGGGTAACAGGTTAATTTCCTTTATGATGTAAATCACCTCATCGCATAAAAATAGCGGGCTCATAGTTTCTTATTGTTTTATTTCAGGCTAAAGCAATAAAACAACTGGTCCACATATTCCAACAATAACCGAGGCTAGAAGGAAGCGGTACGGGGTATAAAACTGTATTTGCGACTCGACTAAATCGGGTCTTTTGTTCGAAGTCCATTCTCAATTTTATCAATTTTAATTTATAATTAATGGGCGAGCGTAGATCTGCCTTAACCGTACTCGTATTCGATACGAAAGTTAAGCAACGGTAGTGGCAGTTAGTAATTTGATGGTAACTCAATTGAAAATTGACGATCTCGTCCCGTCTTCTAGCGGTTTTATTATTCCGTATACGCAGAAGTTATGCAATCTTAGTTGAGGGTTGTGTAGGTGATATACCATATTTAGGAAGGGATGTAAAGCAGTTGGTCCCTTGTATATTAAATGTTAGGGAAGTAAAAAATTCCTACTCTTCGACAGAGAAGACATTCGGCAAATTTTCTAGGTTGGGGGTAGCTCGTCTTCTGCTGTCGATGATTAGCCCTAGTAGTGGAAATAGACCGATGTTAAATAAATGATTTTGAAAAATTATAATTACACAAATTGTAGTTACTAAAATAATAATTATAACTGGGTATATAATATTAATAATAAATTGTGGGGCCATGCTATAAGTCAATATTATTATATTTCGTAACTTCGATTGATATTCACTCACTTAGTATTAGTTATTAATATATTCCTACACAATAATTTATTTTTATAGGATGTTACGTTTGAGGATGAATAAATGAACATGTAATTCACAGCATGTATTTTCTCAATGTTTGCTATTTAAAGACAACTCCACATTTTAATACATTACATTTAAGTAGACATACAACTAAAGGATCTAATGTGGTAAAATATATTCAGTTTTCTACATCCTCCATGTAAGTCTACGTCCACAACTTTGTAATCACAAAATGGGATCACACTGTTCATGTTATATATAATTATTCATAATAACTTGACATACAGAAGCTCAATAACTAAAAGATTCTTGTTTATTAAGAGTGATTTTAACTTATAATTATTAACAATTTATTAATTAAACGTAGTTATTTTTGAAACAAAATTATTTAATTTGTATAATTTAATATATAAGAATTTTAATTTTTATCTCTTACTTAAAATGACCACAGTTTTTTAATTTTATAATAAATTGATTAGTAGAAGTCCTACTAAGGAGTATTTTTATTAAATACAGTAAACCCTTCAAATTTTTATTCAGAATTTTTTATTTTTGATTTATTTAAAAATTAAAAATATTCGTTAATAGACCAGTCGGCGGGGCATTACGAGCGTGAATAACTCCGAACAAGCAGGAAACAGTCTGAATCTATTTATTTAGTCTCAGAAGTCACACACTAATTTTGCACCCCCTGAGAGGTTGAGCTTTTGCCGTCATCTTGAAAAAATATCTGAAAAATAAAAACTTTTGAAATATGTGCAAATATCTCAATTAGTGTCAACTTAACAGAAAAACATAGAGTTATCAAAGTTAGAGATAGGTAAATTCCCTACAAAGATATTGCATTTTTGTTCTAGGGCTGTCCGTTTCAGAGAAAGAAGCGTCGAAATATGTACCACTAAATTTATATATTTAAGTTGGATACTTGGTGAAAATGTACACTTAAAACGTCTTTAAATTTCTCGGTAACAAGAATACCAGTATCATTTGTCATATTCAGATTGTTCACTATATTAATAGATTCGGATAAAGATAACCAGTAAAGAACGTCTCACTTTTAACATTGTATACGCTTGCGAAAATATTATATTTTAATCTCCGTTCGCATATGCATACATTTTTTATTTATTTTTTCCTTACGGGTTGCGGTTTAAACTACCCGCTGTACTGAAGCTTAAGCTTATTGTACCCCATAGTCTCATTACTCCATAAGACCCGTTCTATTCCAGAAGGCGAGTATACAGTTTATGGGAGCTCTGGCTATCTCTTCCGGGGTTAAAAATGGTCCCTCGAAGTGTGTTAGTCTCATTGCCGTTAGGGCTGGGCATTCACATAAGATGTGGTGGGGAGTTTCTTCCTCTTCACCACACATCCTGCAATCTGGATTGTCTTTCACCCTTATATTGGTTAGGTGTTTGTTTAGTGTACAGTGTCCTGTTAATATTCCCACTGCACACCTCAGCTGTTTTCTGCTCAGCTTTAGCATTTCGTTGGTCCTTGCTCTAGATATTTCTCCGATGAACAAGCGTGACTGCCTCATTCCCGGTATCTCTATCCAGTGCGAGTAGTGTTTCTGTCTTAATAGTTCCTTTACCGGTCCTTTTACGGTGCTATAAGATACCCCGCAGGTCGGTTCGGGACCTGTTAGAATTGATTTAACGCCTTTTCTGGCTAGCATGTCTGCTTTTTCGTTTCCCGTATTTCCCTGGTGTCCTCGTGTCCACTCCAGTTGTACACTGTTGTGTTCCGTAAGTTTCTCCAGGGACTCCAGGCAATCTTTTACTGTTTTAGATCGTATTTCTACTGCTTCCAGAGCTCTGAGGGCTGCTTGGCTGTCAGTGATGATGCGGATTCTCTTATTTTTGTATGCCCTCCGTATCATTTCTTGTGCACAGACGTCTATTGCTGTGATTTCGGCTTGGAACACTGTTGCGATACTTCCGAGATTCAGGCTGATGTCTGTCCCTGGTTGTTCTCCCGCAACTCCTGCTCCGGTACTGCTTGACGTTTTTGATCCGTCAGTATACCAGATGGTGTCATTTTGTTGTCTCTGTATCCTACCTCCTTCTCCATCCCTTTCAGGTATTTTTACCCTGAAAGTTTTTGTGAAGTTGTAGGTTGTGCTGATTCTGTCTGACTGCATATCGAGTAGCCGATTTTTTCCTACATATTGGAATACTTCAGTATGGTATCCTTTCCTTGAGATGGTCCCATATCCAGTTGTTTTCAGCCTGTATGCTGCCATTAGTACCTCATTCTCCACCACTAGGTGTAGTGGAGGTAGGCCTAGCAGTGTTTCCAAGGCTGCGGTCGGCGTTGTTGACATTGCTCCCGTGATTCCTAGACATGCAAGTCTTTGCAACTTGCCTAGTTTTCTCATCGCCACTCCTTTTCCGGCCTTGTGCCACCAGATCAGGGAGGCGTAGGTTATTATTGGTACGACGACCCTTTGGTACAACCAGTGCACCATTTTTGGTTGAAGTCCCCAGCTCTTGCCCACCATGCTTCTGCAGGTCCATAAGGCCCGCGTGGCTTTGATTGTCACTTTGTCTATGTGAGCTTTGAAGTTAAGCTTGGTATTGGACTTCATTGCTCACCTGTAGTTTCCTCAGGTTTTGAAGTTTTCTTTTCCTTGTGAAAGTCACCACCGTGGTCTTTCCTGGATTAACAGAAAATCCTTCCTGTGTGCACTATCGATCTACCGTATTGAGAGCTCTTTGCATCATTTCTGAGGCAACGCTCTCAAATTTTCCCACTGCTAGGATTGTGACGTCGTCTGCATATCCTTGCGCATATATTCCTCGCTGTTCCAATTGTGCTAGGAGCTCATCCATAACCAGGCACCACAGGAGGGGTGATAGAACCCCTCCTTGCGGGCATTCTCTAGTTACAGACACCTCCTCCGACATGTTTCCCAGCGTGGATTGGATTTTTCTTGTTCTGAGTGCTGAGTCGATCCATCTTGTTATTGAAAGACCGACTCCGCGCCTCTTCACTGCCTCGCTTATTGAGTTGAATGAGGTATTGTCAAATGCTCCCTCTATATCTAAGAAGGCTCCTATGGCAGTTTCTTTGCTGTCTAGTGCCTTTTCTATTCTGTGAGTAAGCTCGTGTATCGCTAGCTCACACGATTTCCCTGCTTGGTAGGCATATTGGTTTCGATGTAAGGGTTTTTGGCCCATCACATCGTCCCTTATATGTCTATCAACCAGTTTCTCCAAGGTTTTGAGGAGAAATGATGTAAGGCTGATTGGCCGGAAGGATTTCGCCTGGGCATAGGTATCACGCCCTGGTTTTGGTATGAATACCACGTTCACCTTCCGCCAACCAGTTGGCACATATCCGAGTGCTAGGCTAGCCCTGAATAGTGTGCACAAGGGTGTTGCTAATTTTTTCATTCCTTGTTTAAGTAGTGCTGGAAATATTCCATCCACTCCTGGTGACTTGTATGGTTCGAAAGTGTTAATCGCCCATTCAAGCCTTGTTATATTTATAACTTCTTTGGCTAGTTTCCAGTCCTCCTTTGACGCCCTTCTCATTGGTATGTCTTCTGTTGGACCGTTGTTTTGTTGTGGAATGGCCACACTGCCCGGGAAGTGTGTCTCTAGAAGTAAATCTAGAGTCTCCTTCTCAGTGTTTGTGTAGCCTCCCTGTTGTTTTCTGCAGTGATCCAATCTTACCTTGATTGTCTCTCTGCAGGATCTTCTGGAGTCTAGCTGCTTCTGGAGTACTTTCGATCTCCTCGCATTGCTTCCTCCATGTTTTTGTTTTAGCATCTCTTATGGCATATACGTATTTCAGATTGGCGGCTTTGTATGCCTCCCATCTTCCAGTTCTTTTCGCCTGGTTAAATAGCCTTCGAACTTCTGTCCTCCTGGATGAGAGTTCGTGATTCCACCAAGGGGTCTCACGTTTTGTTCTTCTCTCTTTCAGGGGGCAGCTTTCTTCAAAAGGCTGATTTTATTGCTGATGTTATGAAGTCGTTCAGCAATTCTACTTCCGCCGGTGTATTAGGTTTCGATGGGCAGTCCTTCAACCCTGCTCTAGGATTTCGTTGAAGAGCTCCCAGTCGCAGATTCTTGGGTTTCTACTCATCTTAACTCCTTCAGGCGGTGTTTCTAACTTAAATCTTACGTATCTGTGGTCCGAAAGTGATGGTTTCTGGGACACGTTCCACTCGTTAATCACTCGTCCCGCACATTGTGTTACGATAGTAATATCGATTACCTCCCTCCTTGTTTCTGTTACAAAGGTCGGTTCATTTCCGCGATTTGCTACCTCTAGTTTATTGCTAATTATAAATTCTAGGGTGACTCACCTCTTATGTTGTTTCCTGTGCTCCCCCACATAATGTGGTGTGCGTTGGCGTCGCAGCATAGAATGAGTTGTACATTACTGGCCTCGCATTGTTGTACCAGTTCCTTGACTTCCTGCGTTGGAGGCAGGCCTGCTTGGTCGTAAGGAAGGTATGCAGATCCTATTACCAGCTCTTTCATTAACCCTTCCATTTCGACATTAGTTCGTGCCACCATTAGGTCTCTCGTACAGAGTCCCCACATTGGTAGTAGATTACTATTTTTCTTTGCTATAATGCAAGCTCTTGGGTGGTCCCTCCTGGGCTGATTAGTTCCCAGTCTGGTCCCACCTTCAATCCTCTGATCTTCCCCCTGTAAACCCAAGGTTCTTGTATCAGTACTATGTCTATATTGTATTTCAATATGTATCGCTGCAATGCTGCCGAAGCTGCTTTACAGTGATGTATATTTACCTGCATTATTGAGTTGAATGTTCCTGCGCTGTTGGGAGTTGCAGCTGGTCCTCCTCTTTCGCTGGTTCCGCCCCAAGTTCTTCTTGCGGCCTCGGGTCGTCAACCTCCATTTGCTCCCCTTCCTTCTTTTTGCCCAAGGCCTTAAAAAGGATCCTGGTCAAGTTGAAGTAGGGTTTGCAATGGAGTGCCTCTACCTTCTTCCAAGATGTTTCATCCATCAGAAGAATTAATTGCTGTCCCTTTGGATCGGGCTTTCTATCGACGACTGTCCAGGTCTCCGTATGGAGCCCTGGATTTTGTACCCTCAGGCGCTTGATGTTTTTTCCGGTTTCTGTGCCGACCCCGGAATCCACACCATTGCCCTGATGGGTTTGGGTACATCCTTGGCGTCACAGACGCTAAGTTTCGCACCCTCCTAGGTACGCACTTCTCCACCACCTGCGCCAGCCAGTCCTTGGTCGCCTGGTCAGCACAGGAGGCAAGAAGAAAGCCCCTTCGTAGGTTTACCCCCGAAAATCTCGGGGGTTGTTGCCCCCTCGACGACGTCATCTAGTGCTTCAATCAAGGCGTTCTTCACGAGATCCGCCTGATCTCCACTCAAGGACGTCTCGGGGTAGCCATGTGGTATTATGGCTACTTTGATGTCAGTAAGGGCTGCCGCGTAGGAGGTTCCCTGGTCTTTGTTGACCTTGCCCCTCTTCCTTGGCTTCCCTTTTAGTCCCTCAGGGGTGCTTCCTTCGGATCGGCCGCGTTTAACGCCCGACTTTGGGTCACCCCCCTGAGGTTGTTTGCTCGTTCCCGGTTGATCTGTGCTGGGAGTACTAACACCGCCTGGCTGTTTAGGCCTAGGTCCTGTTTTCCCCCAGTTTCTCTTTGTTTATTCTTCCGGAGCTTCCTTCTGGCTGCCCCCGAGGAGAGTCTCTTCGGTGGATCCTCCTTTGCAGGACCTCCTTCCGAAGGTATGTTTTTTATATTTGCTTGGTTCATAAATGATCCCACGAGTATGCATACATACAACAGCGTCTGTTTTAGACTGAGCGCCGGAGCGGAAACTTCCTAATATGCGAAGTTCAAGATACCACTCTACCTGTGGTCCGTAGGCTGTATTAATTTTATGATTAGAAAAGAGCATCGGTATAAGAAACTAGGTAATTTCGTATTAAAAGTTTTTGATAGTTTTTTTTCTAAATATCTTAATATTATTTCTTTATATATGTAAATAAATATTAGATACTTTTTCACATTAAAAATGTTTCTTCAGTTATGGTGACAAACAGAATATATGATTTAAACTAAACTGGTATATATATATATATATATATATATATATATATATATATATATATATATATATATATATATATATATATATATATATATATATGTATATATATATATATATGTTGTTTTTCAGGTTTTCGCGGGTGGTGAATGTTAAATTCGTTTTCCGGGTATGCTCCCGCGTAGGTGATAGGCCCCGAGAGGGACCGTGGTTGTCTGAACGACGTTTCGGCAGAATCTGCCATCTTCAGGTTCTAACAGACAACCACGGTCCCTCTCGGGGCCTATCACCTACGCGGGAGTATACCCGGAAAACGAATTTAACATATATATATATATATATATATATATATATATATATATATATATATATATATATATATATATATATATATATATATATATATAGAGTTTCTTTTTTTGTGGGGATTTCGGTCAGGTATAACTAATTTAATTTATTTTTCTAACGTTTCGGTTTATTACACCATCATCAGAGAACCACAATTATTATAAAATTTTAAAAACATAGTTATGAATATTTTACATTAAAATTTACTTACAATATTAATTATTAGGAATTTGTTTTAAAATTTTTATTATATATTGTTTGGTTGTCTGTTTTAACGCAACTGAGATATTTTAACATAGTTTGTGGGCTCTTAAAGTTTTGTTTATGTTACAGAGATAACGTTGGAATGTATATGGTTTATTGTGGTTGTTTTGCTTAAATAGTGAGTATATTAATAAGATATTTTATTTCAAGAATTATTATTTTATATCGGTTAGATGTAAAAATTGATTTCATTTTGTAATGTACCCTACAAAAAAAGAAACTATCAATATTAATTGATATTAACGGTCAAGAAAAGAAAAAAAAAGAAAAAAAAAAATTATGTATATATATATATATATATATATATATATGAATGAATGAATATGCTTTATTGTCTAAGAAATACATTCTTATTGACAAAGCTACTAGTATATATTAATACAATATATGGTCAAAATATAGATCAAAAAATAAAATACAAATATAAAACAAACAACAAACAAAATATAACGACATACAATAATACATACATATTTATGGACCTAACTATACAAGCATGTACTAAATACAGTTGACAAACAACGAAAATTTAATAAATATCAGGTACACAGTCTTAAATTAGTAAATATAACAGTGAAGATAAAGAAAATAACAATGAAAAAAAACGTATTAGAACAGTTTAAAGAGAGTCATTATAATATTCAAATAAACTATAATAAGCCTTCTCAATCAATTTCCCCTTAACTGCCTCTCTAAATTTCTTTAATTGAGTCATATTTCTAAGAAACAGTGGTATGTGATTGTATATTTGTTTACTTTCATAGATTAATGAGTGCTTCGTTGCAGTTGTTCTGGGGATGGGTAAGGGAAGAAGTAAATTCAATGTCTGTCTCGTATTATATTGAGGCTGAGAATCCGAGTTTACCCCATTCAACATTTTCTTATGTATTAGACATACTGTCTCTAGGATAAAGATACATATTACAGTTAGTATTTTATTACTGATAAAAAGAGGTTTACAGGAATCTCTTGAATTCACTTTGCATACATATCTTAGAGCCCTTTTTTTGTAACACAAATATACTGCTTAGCAATTTTTGACTACACAATCCCCAGAAAGGTATTCCATATCTTATTTGTGACTCAATTAAAGAATAGTATACTGTTTTTGCTATATCATGACCCAATTCATTTGAAACAATTCTCACTGCATAACAACCAGAAGCTAACTTTTTTCCTAGATTAGTTACATGATGATCAAATTTTAATTTATCATCAATATATAGCCCAAGGAATTTTGTGTGTGATTTATTATCAATAAAATGATTATCTAATATAAGATCATCATAACTAAACTTAAAAGTGACTATATTAGTTTTACTTATATTAAATGTAAGTAGGTTAGAATCACACCATTCTTTGACCTTATATAGGTCAGACTTGATGGTCTCCTTCAGACTATTAACATTTTTTCTATGCCAGAGAATCGTAGTATCGTCAGCAAAAAGAGTAAAATTACCAAGAATGTTTATAGTTGCTAAATCGTTAATATATAACAGAAACAAAATCGGACCTAGCACAGATCCTTGAGGCACACCACAGTCAATACCTGATACGTCTGATATCTCGTCTCCAATTTTTACTACCTGATCACGCTGGGAAAGGTAAGATTTAAACCAACTAAGTGTCATACCTTTAAAACCGTAACACCTAAGTTTCTGGAGCAGAATTTCATGATTAACGCAATCAAAGGCTTTTGAAAAATCACAAAACACTGCACCAACAGCTTCGCCTTCATTTAACTTGAGATACGTTTTTTTCTAAAAAAGCAAAAATGGCATCAGTAGTGTTTTTTGACTTTTGAAATCCGAACTGATTCTTATTTAAAATATTATGTTTATCCAAAAAAATCTAGCATTCTCTTTTTTACTAACCTTTCAATTATTTTAGACAATGTTGAGAGCAACGAAATAGGTCTAAAATTTGATGGATCATCTAGATCTCCACCTTTATAAAGTGGAATGATAATTGCTCTTTTTAGGCTAGTAGGAAATACACCAGTAGCAAAAGATTCATTAATAGCTTGTACTAACACACTTAGAGCGCAATCTGGTAGATTTTCAAAAATTTTTATGGATATTCCATCGATACCTGATGCATTTTTATGTTTTATTTCACCTATAACTTCTTTTACTTCATTGAGTGTAACAGAGGTCAACTCAAAATTGTCTGCAATATTAACATTATTAAGGAAGTTAATAGGATTTTGCTGGGGTGTAATGTTTGTCGTTAGTTTTGTAGCAATAGAACTGTAATAGCAGTTAAAGTTATTTGGAGTTAAAACAGGTTGTACAGGTACGTGCTGATTGGTTTTACCTCTCAGATCATTAACAATAGCCCAGTTTTCTTTACTTTTATTATTTGCGTTTTGAAGTCTATTCTCATAATAAATTGTCTTTGCATACCTAAGAACTTTTTTATATATACCACGATATTTATTAAAATATGACAAAAAGAATTCACTAGACGTGTACTTCCTAATGTAATGCAGTGAGCGTAAGTTTGTAGCAGATTTTCTTATACCCTGTGTCACCCAAGGTTTCTTTGTTTTTATTTTAATTTTTTGTAATTTGAAAGCCCTACTAAAAGTTTCTGTTAACAGTTTGTGGAAATTTTCAAGTTGACTACTATGGTTTGATAGATTGTCCCATTTTAAACTTTGGCAATATTGAGAAAACCTATTATAATTCGATTTGCTGTAAATTCTACCAATTTTATGACTGTTTTTTGCTCTTTTTTAAATTTAGAGATAACTTACATGTAACAGCCTCATGATCAGACAGCCCTGAGGGAAACAACAGAACAAATTATATTTTCCTCTGTCACGTTAGAACAAACATAGTCAATAATACTTTTTGAATATTGGGAAATACGTGTAAATGAATTTACGTGCATAACTAAATTAAAAGAAATGAGCAAGTTGTGTAGTGATTGAGTAAAAACTGACTTTTGTCATCAAAGTTTATGTTGAGGTCACCACCTAATATAATAGTTGAATGGGTTGGAATTTGAGACAGTAAAAGTTCCAGCCGTTCTACAAAAATATTCACATTACAAGCTGGGGGTCTATAGATACATAGTATATACACATTGCTTTTAATATTGCAAGTTATAGAAAATTCAAATTCTCTTTCTACCAATAGATGATTATATTTATCTAAGTTAATAAAAGTCAATTCTTCCGATGAATTATTTTTTATAAGAATTAAAGTGCCACCATGAACTGAATTTTTTCTACAGTACTTTGACACAGTTAGATAATTAGGGATATAACATGGCTCATCATTGAATAACCAGTGCTCGGTAATTAGTACTAAATCTGGAAAATTCTGACTTTGTAAAAATATAAAAAGTTCATCAGTTTTGCAACGAATCGACTGAATATTTAATAATAATAGTGTAAGGCTCTCATTAGCTCTGTAGGTAATATTTACTGTATCATTAGTGCTTCTTCTATTGGGTTCACTAAAAAAGATGAATTTGAGTTTGATTTCGTATTTGTATTTATCAACTGGTTTGATCTAGAATTTTTAGATGCATCGTTTACATTACAAAAATTATTATTATTATGGCAATCGTCTACTGATTGTGAGATATCAGCGAAAGTGATTGAACTATTGATGATATTATTATCTGTGACATTAACTACAGTGTCTGCTGTATATAATGTATTAGATTTTTCGAAACAGATACAGAGGTTGTATTAACAAATATCAGATTCTTTTTCACGTATCCACTGCTTACAATTTTTGCTAATACACTGCCGATATCCTTTTTCATAAGATGTTTTTGAGAATTGTTAACTTCTAACAAACTGATATTTCCTGGTACATAATGATTAATTTTGCTCAAAAAAGCCGTTAATTTGTAATTGAATTTGTTAATATATTTGTTAATTTTTCTGTCTTCTCCAAACGGAACAGTTGCTATTGTAATATTTAGATCAGCGCATTTTTTTACTTTATCGCAAATATCTTTAAATAGAGGATATTTAATTTTGTGCTTATTATTAAAATTATTCGAGCCTGCTATAATAATAACATGATCATTTTGAGAATAAAATTTCGTCAAAGGCTCAATGTTTTCAATAACTTGCTGAAAGGATGCACCAGGTTTTAAAACCGTTTCAACAAAATATTTTTTATTGTCAATCAATTTTATCAGATTCTTATTGACATTGCGACCAAAGTCGTCACTAAGAATTAGTATTTTTTTACGTTGACGTGGAGCACTATCAGTAATTACATTATTTTCAGAATCAACATTTTTATTTTCGTATTCATTTTCATTTTCAATCGTATTTTCCTTTTCTGTTATTATCTGACTCTCGACTGTTTGGGTTTCAATATGTTTTATGTTTTTTGGTTCGTTCTTCAAATCGTCTTCTGCGTTAGTCATCGTAGTAGAATTTTTTGTTATTACTGATGTTTGTGATTCAGCATTTTCTGTTATCTTTTTTGTCAACTTTATGTGTTGTTTTAGTTCATCTATATGTTGTTTTAATTCACTTATAATTTTTGCTTGTTTGTTTGCTAACTCGGTCATCTCTTGCTCTGAGTTTAGAGCTTCTTCCATGATTATTTCCTTTTCAGCTTTTAATTTTTTAATGTATTTGTTTTTGTCTTCACTATCTTCAGTTAATTCACTGATCGTCTTTTCCAAAATGCTCTTTTCGTTTTCGTTCTCTATGCTTTCATTAAGATCTACACAACAATTAATCTTGTTACCCTTAACAAATTTTATTTTATTTGCGAAACGTGGTAAGCAGCATTTATGGAAGATGCTAGAGCATTTCACACACACGAAATGAATAAATGATTTATTCTTACAGCATTTGAAGCTAACACTAGACATATTGTATAAAATTGAGGAAAGGTGAGGAAAGTTAGTGCAGTCTGGCAACGCTGTGCGAGTCAATTCACGAGGTGTGGTTATGATTGAGTATTGTTTATGTTTAGAAACTTACACAAGACGATACTTTTCTAACACATATAACTCACTTGAGTACTGTAGCTTTACTTGGTAATAACCAGTATAAATTCTCGTATTAAAGTTTAGGAAATTTAATTTAAAACACTTGAACAACACATGGACTGAAGCAACGTTGCCGAATCAATAGTGAATATATATATATATATATATATATATATATATATATATATATATATATATATATATATATATATATATATATATATATATATATTATACATTGAATTGTTTCATAAAGTAATTTTATGGGAATACTTATTTCCTGAACTAAATCATCATGATTATATGTATATGTAACACTCATAAGTAAAAGTTGTGGAAGTCGGAGTACCAAACGATGTTACGTAAGGATGTGTTAAGTTGAGAGTATATATAGTATATCTAGATCGAGTCCTTAGGGATTGAAAGGAGCACTATCCTTCGTCCTTTTGCTCCCTAACATCTAAAGTCACAGGCTATCGCTTTAATGTTGTCCTCGATGTACTGTTTAGTATATCTAACTACATTTACTGCACACTGTCACCCCATTTGAAGGTTCTGGGTGTAAATACGATAAATCTCTCTGGGATAGCAAATTTATTTTGTTACGTTGTTATGTTTAATAGATATTTATAAAAAATGCATGATTTTTTTTGTTCAAATATGGAATTGTATTCACCTCTTTACCATGTGATATTTTATCTGATGAGAGTATGTTTTTAATTACCTGCAAAATTCCTAAAAAGTATTCTTTTGGATTCTATTGCTATCATATTAAAATGTGATTGTATTATACCAAGGTGTAGTATAGTAATTTAAGATACCTAGCCTTAAATTTAGGTAATTAAACTGGAATAAAAATTTTCTAACTTTTTATATGTATAATGTTTTTTTTATATGAAGATCCCATCCAAAATGTCTAACAATGACTAAAGTCCGGATACCAGCGAGTAGTGACGTCAAAAACGGGATTGGTACAAGGGAATATTTCTTATTAATTTATGTACTAATTAAAACCAAATATGTTTTAAACTATTACTCCTGAGTGGATTGAAACCTAGGATGTGAAGATAACACCAAAACGCCATATACTGCACAAGACGTGTGTTTCGCCAACCCAGTTTGCATCATCTGGAGATGATTAAAACTAACCTTACGCTAACAATGTATCTTATTTATACCTAAACTATTGTCACGGTTAACCGAAGAGACTGGCAATGAATAGTGACAAAGAGTTACCCATTGCTGTTCCTTCATGTTGTTCGAAGAAATTATCGTTGAATCGAAAACAATTTTGTTTCATGCAAAGTTTAGTGAGTTTAAGATATTCTATTACTACATCTTGACTGAGATTATTTAGTTCGAGTAGGAAGCAAAAGAAGAATTGAAGCATTTCCCCGGAGTTTGACTTAGATATGTGGATGATATTTTTTGCAGTGTTCGATACAAAAGTCGCTGATATTGATAACTTTGTATCTAAATTAAACAGTCGGTTTGCGTCAGTTAAATTCACATATGAAACTGAAAACTCTGGACAACTACCATTTTTAGATGTATTAATAATTAGAAATTGTGACAATAAGTTAGAATTTGACATATACAGAAAAGATACCAGTACTCTAAGATATATCCCTAAGCACACTCACCATTGTGCTCAACACAAAATGGCTAGTTTCAATTTTCTAGTCCATCGTCTATTCCCTCTTAATAAAGAGAGGTTTGAAAAAGAAAAGGTATTGATTAAGGATATAACTGCGAGTAATGGATATTCTGTAAGTTTAATTGATAAAATAATTAGGAAACAAAAGTTTATAGAGGAATTTCGAAACGACTAGTCGCTTCGAAATTCCTCGGTCTTTCAAAATAAAAAGAGAAAATCCGAATTTGTATCGATTCCATTCGATCTTCGATTCACCCGTGGTATTGGTAAGATTTTTAAAGATGTAGGTATGACAGTGGTTCATTCATCGGGAAACAAACTACAACAACTTTTAGACAATCCAAAAGACAAAATTGAAGCAGACGAAGTCAGGGATTTACGAAATTAACTGTAAGGACTGTAATCAAAAATATGTTGGACAGACTAGACGATCAATTCAAACTAGATTCAAAGAGCATATGGCCCATCTCAAATATGGTAGAACAGATTAGTCTAGTGTTGCCCAACATGCGTTTGAGAACAACCATAAAATAGATATTAGCAATTTAAGATTAATTAGGAATGTAACAAATACTAGACAGCTGGATGCTTTGAAAGCTTGGAAATCATAAAGCGTAAAAAGAGTATGAATAGTGACAGAAGGCCTATCCCAAATAGCCCGCTTTATTGGTTAGTGGGTCACGGTTCACCGACCCATGACGGTTCGGTTAAGTTTAGTTTTAATCATCTCCAGATGATGCCAACTTGGTTAGCGAAATGCGTGTTGAGTGCAGTATATAGTGTTTTGGCGTTTCATGGAAAACTATTACTGCAAAGTAATATGTTTCAGTGGCCTACCTTGCAGTATAGAGGATCAAAAAATGATTAATGGAGGTACTAAAATGAAAGTATACTGGCACCAGTAGACTACACTAATATATTTTTCTCCGCTGCACTGTATACTTATTCAGAGTTATTGGTATAGTATTATTCCTTACAAACGAAGTATATGATTAAAAATTGCTCCATATGTTCTGCTGTTGAAATCCACCACCTGTCTGCAAAAATTCGTTTATATGTAGAAAACCAGCATTCTATCTCGCCAAATGTTATTGGCGCATATTTAAAATAGTGGGATATTCTTAACGACGCCATATTTATTTGATGCTCTAAACAATCCACTTCTTTGCCCTGTAGTAGGTCTTCTATTCGATGAACTGTGGCAAAACCAGGATTTTTGTGTAAAGCACTTTCTACATTTTTGTTTGTGTTCAGCGATATGTCCCGATAATTGTTTCATATATTGTCGAAGATCAAACACAATATTCATCTCATCGATTATAGTAAATTTTCCTATTTTTGGTCAACGTCCAAGTTGTTCTATAGCGAAAGGGATTCGTGAAAGCTATATTTACTTTTAAATTAATCTTTTATTCATATATCAACAATTTTACAAATTATTTTAAATTTTTTTAGAGTATATTTTGTATATTATGTACACTGATATTTTATTTATCATATCTACGAATTTAAACCTCATAGAATTTAGGAGTTGTTGTTACTTTATTTTAATTAGTTTCTATCAAACTGGCCCTGCTCTGTCTGATCCATCAATTACCCTGTTGCGTTGTCACCATACAAGGGGATGCTGGATCGGCTCTATACTGGGTGTCCAGGGTGGACAAAATGTTGTATTTTTGAAATTTCCAAATAAACTGCTTTTGATTTGATTTGATTTGGACACTGGGTTCGACAATAGCTTCTAGAGTAATAGCAACTACTTCTTTATCATCAAATTGTAGTAAGACTCTTTCAATATCGTCAAAGTTTCTGTAGTAACACGATTCTGCGTTCAACCAATTTCCCCATCTTGTCAGTATAGCTGTAGAGGTAGTGACCTATTGGGTAGAAGTTCGTCAAAAATCGCTGGCGTTCTGTTACATTTAAAAACACTGCATAACATTATGGCTGTGAGAATAATGCAAATGCTAATTTACAATTTACTTTAGGTAGGTACTTACATGATTTTTTAGAGGATATTCGAATGTCTATACAACTACATAATTCGCAAACAATTTTATATTATTAAACGAAATTTTATTTATAATCGAACTAATTCTTTTGGATACGTAGAAGGTTTTTTAAATTGCATGATTAAGAAAAATGCATAAATGAGTTAGTTTTTACATGGTTATATCACAGTAATTGTTAAATAAACATTTATACAATATAGAAAAATTCATATAACATAAACTTGCATTTCTTAACAAGGTTCCTGCAGACGGCACTGGAATGACACTTCAATATCCGAACTCTAATGATAGCACCCAAATATTTCACCCATTCTGCGCCTGGAAAATGTTCAATATTGGGTTCAAAATTGGGTAAGTTATTAATATAGAGTGTCTTGAAATTATGAGGAAACAATTCAGGAGGTGCACTCACAAAAATAGTGATAAAACTTCATATAATTTTTTTTTTGAAATCTCACTACTAGCAGAGTTACATAATGTTGATTTTATTGATTTGAAACAAGAGGACGTTTCTGTAAAATTTTTAATGACCTTTAATAATAAATTATTAATTTGTTGGCAATGGCACTTTAAGCCCTTTAGGAATTTCCAATTTTTATGAATTTTTTTACGTTGATACAGTTTATTATAGTGACATAGTCGCCAGGTTTAAAAAAAATTACTTCACTAGCAACAAATTATGACAAAATGTTAATATAAAAAATAAACTTTAAGGTTATGTTACTTACTCGTTTAATATTGATATTTCGAAAAAGTACTATTATTTTTATGAGTAGAGGCACCCTGAATTATTTACTCATAATTTTCAAACATCCTGTATAAGGGGTAAATGGTAAGTAGTGAGTTCTAAGTTGTAATCAAACTATTTTAATTGCTTAAAATTCTCTTTCTGTAGGTGTCGCAATGTCATAGGCAAAATCTAGTATTGTAACTGAAACATCCCGCACAGAAACTAAATTGTTTATGTAATTTGCAATCAAAAGAGGTTTTAAAACAGTCCCTTATGGACACGGTAGCTAACAATAATTGTTGACTCAGTCATTTAATTTTCAATGTTGTACTCGTTTAAATACATTACTTTTACGTAGATTGGATACATTCCCTCACTCCACATATTTTTAAAATATTTCTATGTGTTACTCAATTAAGCATTTTCGCAAAGTCAACAAAAACTGGTACGGCGATTTTTTTATCTAAGGCATTATAAACATAACATGTTAGGTATGATCTAGCATCTTCGTTAGATTTATTTTATTGGAAATACCAAATTGTCACTTTATCAACATTTCCTTTTAGTATTTTTCCAAAATCTTAGCAATCAAATTTAAAAGATCAAATAGATCCACTAGATAGATGTGGGGTTTACAAACTTTCTTGTAATACATGCAACGGCACATATATTGGTTGCACATATAGAAATTTTAAAATACGGTTAAAAGAACACGGTCGGTGTATTAGCTCATCCTCAAATTTTTTCCATTTCGCCAAACATCTAGTAGATAACAACCACACATTTTACAATACTCTGAAAATATTACATCTTGTTGGTAAAGGCAGTTTGATTAATAACCTTGAAAGTTTAGAAATCCTGAAAGATTCAAGAAATCCCAATACATTATCTCTGATTTCACAAATCCAGTTTCAATATTCACTGACTTTCTCTGTGGTTGTCTAATTTTTGTTTTGTTTCTCTATTGAAATCTGTTTCCATTTGCTCGATATTATAAGAATATAACCTTATTTTCTTAGAAGTAAATATTACTACCATGTTTAGTGCATTTTCGCTGATATCACCATCTGCAGTTGAATATAATAAACTCCACTATTATAAAAAACCTGGTTCACATATAGTTTTCAATCTTACTTTTTTATTTAACGTTAATATTTAAAAAATTATAAACACTTTTTATTACTTGTCTAATTTTCACTTTATTTGTTATTTTACAACTAGTTTCATCCTATTCGGACATTTTCAAGTAAACTAAATTATACACAGATTTTACTTTCATTTAAATATAAACTGAACTGAATAGAAGGATGGGTCACTTTATGGTTGATAATTCAAATTTGTACAGATGTTATGTCTTTAAATGTAGGGTTTTTTCAAGATAGTAAATTATATTATGGTGTGATTTTTATTAGCAGCAGTTTATCTGAATAAGTTTAATAACGGAGAATTATTTAAATCTATTTGGTTGTTTAAAATGTTGTAATTTTTATTCCTATTTAATTTATTAATTTCTAACACTTCTAATAAATTAAGTGTCTTACTTTTCCCACAAATATGTAATACTTTAGGTTGATGGTCGTCAGTTATTGTATGACCAGAATCTGTTAGATGTTTATAAAAGTTGGAATGGTGTTTTTGTGTGTGAATATGTTCTCTATATCTTACTCCGAACGATCTACTTGTTTGACCTACATATGAGGCGTTACATTCTGGGCAATCTAACCGATATACACCACATTTTTAGAGATATCAGTTTTTTGTTTTGCATTGAAAAGATATCTGTCTATATTTTTTCCAAATTTAATATCAAAACATCTTTTAGTTCTGATAAAAGTATTGCTAATTGAATAGTAGAGTTGACCTGAATATGGTAACGAAATGTATGTTTGAACTTTTTTCCCGTTAATAGTGGGATAAAGTTCTTTCAATAGGGACTTATTTTGTTTTTTATAGATTAGATTGTTGATTATATTATCAACCATAAAGTGACCCATCCTTCTATTCAGTTCAGTTTATATTTAAATGAAAGTAAAATCTGTGTATAATTTAGTTTACTTGAAAATGTCCGAATAGGATGAAACTAGTTGTAAAATAACAAATAAAGTGAAAATTAGACAAGTAATAAAAAGTGTTTCTAATTTCTTAAATCAAAACGGATTTTCACAAAGTAACTTCATCTTCAATCAACTTCTTTAACGTTAGTACTTAGACAGTTCGATAGAGGGCACCATTTTAATCAATTTTCATTATTAAAATATTCCCTATTTGATTTTAAACTGTTGTAGTGTATGTATGTGTTTTTAAAAAGCACGTCAATTTTATAATGTTTATTAGAAAGTTAATGTATTAGATACACAAATTTATATATCTTACATTTACTTACCCCCTTTAGACTATGTTGCAAAACTATTTTAATTTTGACTACCCTGGTTTTATTTATAAAAATGTAAGTATTATATATAAAAATAACTCTATTTTTTACGCAATTCAATTAATTTAATTTTACACAATTTTATATTATAATTCAAACTAACGTAATCTTTATTATTTTAAATAATTTCAATCTTTCATGTAAACAAATTTTATCAAACATTTTTTTACTTACAAGTTTTTACAAGTACATAAAAAATGGAAATAATTGTCTTCTGTATTCTTATTTTTAAGTTTTATTAACTTATTAACATTTATATTTATGTATGTAACCACCATACTCATTTTCTTTAATTATTGTAGTCCCGTGTCTGATGATGTGAAGTAAATTTGCTTGTTCACGAAACCGGTCACACCAATAAAGGAATTTTATGGGAATTTTTCTGTTTGTCTTATCATGAAATTTAAAATTGTTTGTATGCTTTTTATTTTTTTCTATGTGACTGATGTTAATCCCAGAGTTGCCCAACTGTAACTTGCTCTTCTTTGCTGTGCTTTGTTTAGGGCTGTCAAAAATGTTCCGTGGGACAGTGGCGTACGCGAAATGAACTAATACGAGAAACAATAAACTTATTACAATTTATAACAATGTATGTAAAACTTACCCTCTTAACTAGCTTGATGAACTAGCTTGCTTATCACAAACTGGAGAAGATGTGTAGCCATTTTGCAGCATCAGGTATGTTTCTATGGTTGTCTCCATGAGTGATGTTCGCTTTGGTGAAAATATATTCTTATATTTTGAAAACGACCGTTCGACATCTACTGATGTAATACACGCATACGTAAAATAGTCTTTGAACGAACTTAACGGATCTGGGGCTGCACCATCACATATTTGTCTTAATTTGGTAAAACCGGTGTCTTGATTTAACACACTTGTGAACTTTTCTTTAACGCGCTCATTTGTTGCGTCACTTACAGCGTGTAGCAGTAGATTTACTTCGTCCACTATTTGCAGTGACTCCGCTAACTAAAAAGCACTGTTTTCTCATTTTTTTTATGCTTTCATGTAATGGTTTATAGTTCTTCGCAATATTTTTTAAAGCTGTTTCAACGGAAATATTTTAGAATTTTGTCTGGCTTTCCTTAATAGCTGCAGCCTCATCTGGATTGAATTGTAGTATCACAGCTTTTATTTGTTGGAAATATTCAGCATAATAAAAAGCTGCCTGCAACCATGTTCCCCAACGTGTAAGAATCGGCTGTGGTGGTTCAAGAATACCCGGACACTTGCTATGAAATGCACGGAGACATTTAGGAGATTTAAGAAACCATTTTTTTGTACTTGCTATTAATATATCCACCTCTGGAAAACCTTTTCGAATAGTTTCTGCCACAAGATGTAAAACATGCACTTTACACGTAACATGTATAAACATACAACCTTGTTCTCGCAAAGAACGGCCTACCGAATACATTGTCACGGCGTCATCAGTCACAAACATCAACACTTGACTTTTTGACAGTTCAAATTTTTCTAACGTCTCCAGCACCACCCTAGTAATTATTTCGCTAGTACACTGACTTAGTCTTTTGCTAGCTAGTAACAGTGGAGCTGTCGGTTTAAGAGGATCCAGTACTCGTACTACAACATTTAAAATAGAATTTTTTTTACAATCTGTTGTCTCATCAACAGATAACCACAGCCGTGTATTTTTTAATTCACATTTCATTCTATTTACCATGTCTACGTGTATATTTGGTAGATAGTTACATAACGCTGTGCGAATTGGTAACTTCACCTGGGCATTGTATTTATTCCAGAACTCTCGAAATGGTTGTTTATCGAGTATGTGCAGCGGAACATCACTGGCAAACAGCATTAATAGTAAATCAAACATAAACTGGTGTTCTCGAAGGCACGCCATTTTTTTTGTTTTTATGGTGTACACTATTTACGTGAAGTCCACAATCACGCTTATTCCAGCACATCAAATCTTTCTCGCACACTTTACAAATTATTTTAACACCATCATAGAATACATCCGGGAATTCACCTATGAATTTATTCACTTTATCGGCAAATGGCCGTTTTCTACCCCTGCGTATGTCTGCCATGCTTTATTATTAAATTAATATCAACAATACAGTATAACAAATAAAATAAAAACACAAAAACAATATGCAATACGCCCAAGTGACTTGACGTGTACACAACTCGAAAGCTAATAATAGACTGGACTGGAGAAAGAATTTCGCGGTGAATGCTGGGCAACAGTAAGTACATCTGTACTGTACGACCATGATACACAGAAACGATTTGTAGCTTTAAGTATGTAAGTTAGTACTTAGTCATAAAAATACGTCAAGCTAACGTTTTAATGATAACAAAACATGCACAAACACAATGTGAAAATAATGAAACTACTCGGTTTAGTATTTTTTCTCCTACATTTTATATCTGCAATGTCATACTGAAATTGAAAAAGAATATGCTCTGCCTTCCGAAAAACCTTCAACACCTTTAACTTGCTTATAATTAAGGTACCTAAAGGAATCAAAAGAAATTACATACGTCTTTTAATTCAAATGTAAGGCAGATTAAATTATTACCAATACCTGAAACACCCATTACTTTTGCAGGAATTGCGTAGATTGAATTGATATAAAAATAATATGGTATGACAAATATTTTTGTTATTATAAGAAATTCATTGGATAATGAAGGTGATATTGTTTTAATTATATTATAAATAAATAATTATTCAGTTTAATTTATGCCATTTATAATCCATTAATTAATTTATTTAATTTAAAATCAATGAAGCTATTACTATTCTAAATGGAGTGCAAAATACAATTAATTTTAACACACCTGTATAAATGACATTTCATAAATTAAAAAACTAGAATTAGAAGTTGAAACTATTTTCTTATTTAACTTGACTATTTTTTTGTACTGGAAGTAATAGCGCAAAGTTGAGCGAATAGGTTAATAATTCTAACTAAAATCCAAGTCCATAAGATGAGGATAAGTATTTGTAGGTAAAGTGGGGCAAATGCAACTTTGGACAAGAGGATCTCCGACGTCAGAAACTTCAAATCCAGTTATTTTATGAATGGTCCTAAAACAAAACTGGGACATCATTATTGGCAATAGTGCACAACGAAATATGCGCTGCCCCACTTCCACAATGCAGTTATTTTGCCAGTCAGGTGAGTACATTTTCTTTCGTTATGTATTTTGTGTGTATTATAATTTAAGACGGTTGAATCTGCGAAACTCAGGTATAGCGACCGCGGGAGCCTTACCTGCGCAATTTCACATATCATATACGCGGTTATCCTAAGGTCTTTCGCATACGGAACTACTGAATGATAATCGAACTAGTTAGTGATTTAAATAAGTAACTGGTTAGTGACTCATTTATACCGGTGTTTCGCAAACGAAGGAATGCAAAAGTAATTGTGATTTTACATTTTAATCAGTTTCGTACCAACTAGCTTGATACTGATAATGTTATAGTAGACCTTATTTTGGCAAAGATCATGTAGGAATTCATTACAATGAGCAGTGTGGACAAAGTTGCCAAAGAAGCTACTAGATCTGGCAAAAACAACCAGATCCAAATATGTTTATTGGATATCTTGAACTCTATCAAAAAGCATATGTTTAATAGATGGAGAAAATATTACAAACTTTTTAAAAATAACAATCCAAATAATCAGTGTGTCCATTGAAAGCGATATAAATAAAGACCCTTGGTTTCAACATTTGGGAGAAAGTATCGTCACTACTATTTCTAGGTTAAGATTTGATCATGCTTGCTTTGCACAACACCTGAAGAGTATAGGAGTCCTTGATACAGATTTGTGCGTATCATGCGGAGTCATTTGCGATTTGGATCACATCTTTTTTGGCTGCTCGTGCCATAACAGAGCTATAAACGATTTCATTGATCGACTATTAAAACTAAAGATATCTCTCCCAATTAATCTCTTGCATCTATTGTATTTGAAAAATATACATATTTATAAAGAATTATTGCATTTCCTGAGTAATATAAACCAACGATTATAGAGCGCTATAGGTTTAGAATCGTTTCATTATTTCTCTATTCCTGTGTTTAATGTACTACCTTTTACCAGTGGTCTTAAACCCATGTGTCTGTATAAGTGCCCTGCTAGACCACTGGGCATCAAGTGACTGAAGTGACGAGGACGACATGGTTCTTTATTATTATTATAGATATAGGAGACGTACAATAAGATTTACTTCTTTTCTCACTTCATTCCAGGTTTTTTCGGTTAAATCTTTCCTTGAATACTCAGGTAATTTATTATTATATAATAGTGGGTATTTCTCCACTAGTCCTGCGCATTTTATAATCAACATTTGTTCGTTCATTTTTTATTTATGGTGAATAAGTCATGCCCGGTGATTTACATGACAAATTTCTGATAACTGATTATTGACCCGTAAAAAACCGGTAATCGAACAGTAGCGCCATGAGCGGGCCTCCATTTAAAAACTACTAGTTAGTGATTTGAGTATAAATGGCGTCACTGTTCAGTCTTCTTTTAGTAGCTCCGTCTGCGAAAGGCCTAAGGCACATTGCAGCTACAATAAAGACTGAGAGAAAGTTTGCAGAAGAACTGCTGAAAACAGGGAAAATCAGGATAGGATGGGTGCAGTGTGAAATAAGAAAGAGGATACAAATAACAAGGTGTTTCAGATGTCTGGGACATGGTCACAGGACAGGGGAATGTCAAGGTGAGGATAAGTCCGACATATGTATAAAATGCGGAAAAAGGGGACATGTGGCAAGGAACTGTAACAACCCGCCATACTGCACAACGTGCAATAGGGACGGACATAGAGCGGATCAGATGGGGTGCCCGACATTCAGCAAATTAATAAACCAAGAAAGTAGGACGAGGGCCAATCGGAGGAGCACATACAGAAACGGAGATGGACTTCAAGATTCGGTTTTTACAAACTAACTTAGGTAGATTTAGGGCGGCGCATGACATAGAGTATGCAGTGTCAAAAGAGAACGACGTAGATCTGATTATCATTAGTGCACCAAACCTAGATATTACTAAAAGCAAAGGACTAATCACCGACAATAGGTAAATAGTAGTAAATAAAGATATTGGCATCTTCAGAGCGGAGAAAAGCGAGGGGTTCGTCAAACTAAGTTTCGATAAATGGCAACTGTATGGATGCTATATTTCACCAAATATACCAATCGAAGCTTTCAAGACGTACATAGATGGAATAATGATCAACATAAGGGATAATGGAGAACAAGCAATATTTGCAGGAGATCTAAACGCGAAGTC
This sequence comes from Rhamnusium bicolor, assembly GCA_029963845.1. NCBI lineage: Eukaryota > Metazoa > Arthropoda > Insecta > Coleoptera > Cerambycidae > Rhamnusium > Rhamnusium bicolor. Next base: position 26,464 of record JANEYF010003663.1, on the reverse strand, counting down.
TATAACTTGGAGCTCGCCTCTTACGGATAACCGGGAAAAATACATAGAGGAATGGGTGGCCGAACTAGATTTAGTGATAATAAACTCAGGAGATGTGCCCACATTTGAACGAGGGAGCAGTTGGTCCTTTATAGACGTAACAGGGGCTACAGCGAAACTGGCAAAAAAGATAAAGGGATGGAAAGTACTGCTGGGAGAAGCATTAACATATCAGCATCATATACTATTCGAGCTGGAAACAATCACATAATAGGGCAACAAGTAGTAAGAAAAAAGCCTTTTCGATGCTGTAACTTTTGAGAACGGACTAACAAGAGAACTGAATCGAAAGCAGGTGGAAACGGCAGAAGAATTGTCCAAAACGCTCAAAGAGGTGACGGATGAAAGCACAATAATGACAGGGAGAAATCAAGGAGCTATGCCATATTGGTGGAATATAGAGATAGAAGTACAACGAAAAAAGCTGTCTACAACACAGGAGGAAAATAACCAGACTACAGAGAAGACCAGAAATAAACACTGACGAAATGATAACATCCCAAAATCTGTATAAACAATCTTACAAAGAATTAAAAAAGAAAATCTGGAAATCGAAAAAAACAGCTGTGTAAGGATCTATGTAATGACCTGGAAGAGGATATTTGGGGCGCGGGTTATAAGATAATAATGAAAAGTATAGGATATATAGGATTTAACCTGAGCGATACGAAGAAGGTAGAAATCGCAGAACATCTGTTCCCCTAAAAAGATTACTCATGGACAGAAGGTGACAAAGTCCGTCGAAACATTCCCCCCGTTACACTACAAGAACTAAAACATGCTGTAGAGCAAATAAAGCTAAGAAAAGCGCCAGGCCCCGATAGAATACCCCCGAAGCAGTCAAACTGGCAGCAACAGCTACGCCAGAAGTTTTCTTGCAAGTATTGAACAGCATAATAACAAGACAAGAGTTCCCAAAAGTATTGGAAGATAGCCTCAGTCACCCTCATTTGGAAAGGAAAACCGCCGGAATCTTCATCCGCCTTTAGACCCATATGTATGCTGAGTACGGTGGGCAAACTAATGGAAAGAGTGATAAAAGAAAGAATAGAACAGGAGTTAGAAGAGAAAGGTGGGCTTTCTGACAGGCAATTCGGCTTCAGGAAGGGTCAGTCCACGGTTCAGGCAATTGATAAGATAGTGGGAGACGCTAGGAGGTGTGAGAAAAAATGGCTGGCATTAATAGCAGTAGATGTGGGAAACGCGTTCAATTCGGCAACCTGGAGCATAATTATAAGGGAACTAAAAGACAGAGGCATATCCAAATATCTGGTAAACCTAGTGAAAAGCTACTTCTCCGAAAGAATAATTAAGGTCACAAGAAACAGGAGTATGGAAATGACGGCGGGGGTCTCACAGGGTTGTGTATTGGGGCCACTACTGTGGAATGTCCTATATGGTCGAGTCCTAAACATTGCCCTACTCGAAGAAGTGACGTGTATAGCATACGCAGACGATTTGGTTATCATGGTGGAGGCTATAAACGACGTAGAACTAGAACGGCGTGCAAACGAGGCAATGAGATGGATTAATAACTGGATGGTCCAAAACAGGCTGACACTGACACCACAGAAAACCGAAGCAATTATCCTAAAAGGCAAGAGGAAAAGAGATCACCTGAACTTAAACCTCCAAGGCATCAGAATAATAACAAGAAAGCATATAACATACCTGGGCGTGGTAATAAGCGAAAAAAATAACATTCACGGAGCATATTAAACAAATAAGCAAACAAGCGGATAGTAAAATGGTAGCACTGAGAAGGATACTGCCGAACATAGGAGGACCAAGTAGTCTAAAAAGAGCAGTACTATGTGGGGTCATACACTCCATAATCCTATATGGAGCAACGGTATGGTACGAAATATTGAAAAAAAAAACATATAGAAACATTCTATCAAGGGTCCAAAGAAAGGCACTGTTGAGAATTGCGAGTGGTTATAGGACTATTTCCACAAATGCACTGCAGGTGATCACAGGTATTCCCCCAATCGCGCTGCTGGCAGAGGAGAGACATGGCCTATTTAGAAAAGAGAATTCTCACTTGTAAGCAATAAAACAGGGCGAAAGAGAAGAAACCTTAACGAGATGGCAACAATGCTGGGAAAGGAACACGGAAAACGCAGCTTGGACAAGAACACTGATAGAAGATCTCCGCAAGTGGATAAAATGTGAGCATAGGAATCTGGATTTCTTTTTGACACAATTTCTATCGGGCCACGGAGCTTTCAGCTGAAAAAACCCAGAAAGACCAGTATATCTATTGCGGGATGCAAGACACCGCCGAACATACAATATTGACATGTGGACAGAAACAGTGTGATAGAGATTATGCAACGCAGCAAAGAATACTGGGAAAAGATTAGGAAATTTGTGGGAAAGGTTATGCAACAAAAGAAGAAAGAGGAAAGAGTATGGAACGAAACTGGTGTGGTGCCGTGGGAACAACAAGAATGAATACGAAAATAGAACACTGCGATGCTTCTGACGATATGTCACAAACGAGACAATTCCGGGTGCTCTCGGAGAAAAAGAGGGGTTTTTAGTTTGAGTAGCGCCAGACACTGTTGGTTGCTGCGCAACCTTCGCCATGCGGTTTCCCAATTTTACGTAGGTTCTTACACAAAGTCCTAAAAAAAATGGAAACAGATGATCCAGAAACCAACTTGACATTTTCCTTTTTTCTTCACTAAGACCTCGATTATTTTTATGTTATGAAATATGGTAATTGCAAAAACGATATTTTTTATGAAAAATATGCAAATTTATTGTTGCGACATGTAAAACCTGATTGTACGGTCAACCGTTTGCCGCATTTCTTACCCCACTACATTACTGATCTAAAGATCACATGTGATTCTTTTATCCGTGGTGGAGCAGCATCGGCAAGGGGGGGGACTGACTGGTAGGAGTTGATCTAATTGATCTAGAAGTCAGAAGTGACCTGATCCACAGTGCGTATAAAATACTATTATAGTTTGTTTATTGAAGAATAAGATGACTTTACGTGTCTCGTCTTGTATAAACTAATTTAGATCTGAATTTCCTGATTTAAAATAGGTATACTGGAACAGTGTAACTGATAATAACATGCTGTTGTGTTTGTCAGCACTATTTAAATGGTTGGAGTACACATGATTTTAGGCGACATATTGCAAGTGTAAATACAAAATAGTAAACTAAAATATCTGTGCTAGGTGTTTATTTTCGACTTAATTTTCATGTTAAGTGAATGTGGTATTCCACAATGGGTAAAGAAAGAACATTTTCGTTCTTTCTGGAAAAAATATGACGAGTGGCCATTACCTAGGAGTCAACAAATAAGATCACAACTTTCCCATGAGAATAATAGAAAAATTAAAAAATGGAGTACATGATAAATAAATATGGTTAATTGCGGATGAAATCTCTGATGCAAAAATTAACAATTAATTCGATTTTTAAATCCAAAAGGGCCGTCCAATTCATATTTGCTGGCCAATAGAAGGTTGGAAAGCAATAATGGGGGTTGCAAGCGGCGTTTTATTATAATAAATATTTCGAACGCTTTAAATCAGTAATATTCACATTCAACGCCAAGATACTAACACTATAATGGAAAGGCAACAGCAAACAATGCACAGGTCAAACAAGATTTGCTCACTACACATAAAAATTAGAGTATATTATTAACAGATGTTGTCGAAAAATTTCAAAGTAGTTTATCTCAAGCTTTGGAAATAGTCGACAAAACAAACTAGACATTACAGACATTAACAAAGGATCCTGGTGTTTGTGTTGCCAAGAAATTTCAAGACATGTTAATTACAAATCCGGACATTAAAAAACTGTGACATTAAATAGTGCCTAAGTATATTATACTTATTATACTTATATTATACTTATTATAATATTATATCTATGGATGTAGAACTTTCATTTTCAAAATACACGTCGACGTTTGCAGCAAAGCGTAGAAATTTATCAGAGGATACTATAGAAGCTCTATAAATGGTGAAAGTGTATGCTAAGAACCCCAAAACCATTCATGGACAAAAAAAATAAGAGGTAGTTCCTTCTAATTAGTAGTACTTACATTAAATAGCCACGGTTACCCGGCGCGTAGGTGGAATCGCACATTCAACAATCTTTAGTTATAATGTAACATATTGTTATTTGGAGTTTCGTGTGCAGTTTTTTGGTTAGCGTGGGAGTCAGTTTTGCCTCACGAAAAGAATTGTGGGGCAAGTGGAACATCTAAGCGTGGGGAAGCGCATTTGTTTCTTCTTACTATTATTATTATTATTAAATATTGTCAGCAAACAGAAATCATTGAAAAAAACCAAAAAACATAAGAAAAAACGTATTGTTGAAATTGCATCATTATCTGATGAAGATGATGATGAACTATTGATTGAAAGCGAAGACAAACTAGAGATGGATACATTTGAGAGTTTTCAAAGTGGATGGGAATATTTAAAAAATGTAGGTAGAAATATTAGCGATATGACTACTCCTGACTGGATGCTAATGAAATCTTAGGGAAGGATATAAGACATATGGTCCAAATCATCAATAATGAGTTTATCGCAACATCTGATGTTTCTCAGGGCGCCGTATTCGAATCTTTATTATTTAGTACCTTCATAAATAGAATCTCTCGTAATTGCAATAACTGCTAGGTATATGCTGGCGATTTAAAACTCTATAGCCCTATTACTAGCATAGAATAATGTGCTGAATATCTGCTTGATTTCATACGGCTTTCAACCTGGTGTAGTGCAAATAAACTGCAAAATATAATTCGATGATACATGCAAAATCCTATAAAATTTGCTTATCAAATTAATAATGAAGAGTTAAAGAGTTGTAATCAATTCAATAATCTAGGTGTTCTATTTGATAATAAATTGTCTTCTGTTTATCATATTAGTGATAATATAACTAGTTCTTTTAGAAACTTGGGCTTTATGAATTTAATGAAAATACATAACAACTTGTTTTTAACTCGTTTGTTAGATCCAAACTTGAATGTACTTCAGTTGGGTGGGATTCTATGACAACCATAAATTTAACATTGAAAACCTCAAAGACGATTTCTCAAATATCTTTGGTATTAGTGAGGTATGTACGTTTTTCGGGACGAAAAATAAAAAATGACAAGAAACTAACTTGGTACAGGCATTATCAAATAAAAATATTCCAAGGAGCATACACAAAATTATTTGACTAATTTTCCTAGAGAACTAAATAGTTGTGATATAAATCAAAGTGTGTTATTAATTAATCTTAAAAGTACACTAATAATAATAATAGTAATAATAATAATACAGTTTATTTATTAAAATAAAGTATATACAAGTTTCCAAACAAATAAATAAATATGATGATAAGTAAATAAGCAAAAAAAAAGGAAATGTTCCACAGAGACAAAGCAATCAGGTGGTACACTTACAAGTACAAATACAAAATATTTATTAAAATGACACATATAAAAACAGTAAGGTCAACCCACAAAGGAAATTCCGCTCGTGGACTAGACCTACTTATTATTACATATTATTAAAAATTTTAACACTAATACTATCAATACTAACACCAATAAAAAAATAAATAAATTACCAAACTATAAATAAATACATATTTGTTTCCTTAAGATATTGTGGGAATAAAGTGTATGTAAATACAAATATAGATATAAATGCATGTGTTTTTTTTTAAGGGGTAATACGAATAAATTTAGGAATAACCATAACTGACGAAGTAGTTTTGTACTGTGTAATTTGTAACTTACCTATTCTTTCCATCGATTATTTGATGAATCTTTTTTTCTAGGAGTAATTATTAACCAAGCATTGAGCTTCTTTTTTTATCGCGGCAACGAAATGAGCATCTCTTACGTATTGTGGTATCTCAGCATATGCAATAGGATAAAGGTAGGTAAAAGATCTTTGGCTAATGGTTCTTTTTTTAATTTAGGTATTAAGGTAGTTTTTTGAGAGAATCTGGTGTTATGTTGGTGCATTATTGGTATTAAATTATGTTGGGATTTAAAATGTCCAATTATTAAGCGTTGGAAGAACAGTTGTCTTATATCAAGTATCTTGGATTCTGCAAATAAGACATCAGATGGGTAGGTACGGCTTTTCCTATATATGATTTTCATAATCCATGTTTGCATGACTTGACCACCTTATTCATTTTTAGTCAATTCGATAAAGGTATATTCACCCTATACACGATACGATTTGTTGTACAACGTGTTGATTCGATTCGATTGCTAAAGCTGGAGAATTGTTGAAAAATATATACTCAAATTTAATACACGTAACCTGCTCAAATTCAAACTCAAATTCAAATTCAAATTTATTATCACATTTCGAACATACATAACTTTTACAATGAAATATTTCAATGTACTTCTAAGTCTATAGGACCTTTGTGAGTACATGCGTTGAAAACATTATTTTATTTATTCCATTTGTTAGTAGAAAATTTAGGAAACAATATATAGGATTACAGGATTCAAACATTCTTAATAATATATCTATAGTTAAAAACCGAATGAAATTTTATAAATTTGGGTGCATTTTCTCTTATATATTTTGTTGTTTTCTTAGAGAAGAGTCTTATATTATTAATTGCTGAATTCAATGGTAGGTATGACTTGACCAAAAGCATGTTTGAGGGATGTTAATATTTATATTCGTTTTGTGTCTTGTATTAAATCATAATAGGTTTAGTAGAGATTTATGTTTGAAGGTGAATACAAGCACAGACCTTATATATAGAAACATAGCATATCTAAGAACTGATTCAGCCAAGGTATTTGTGTAAGAATTGTTAAGAATTGTAAGGAATAACGGTTCGTAGATGGTAGAATTTCCATATAAGTTTTCTAATTTTTTTGTAAAGGGATTCATTGTGCTCAGTCCACTTTAAATTTTGATCAATAATTATTCCCCAATATTTAATACTTTTTGTTGATTGAATTTCTTCCGTACACTCACAGTCGAGTTTGTTATTCAATAACCATGTGTTAGTATGTAGGTTTAGAGTATTAATTTGTGGAATATACTTGTCATAGATACTGAAACACATGAATTTTGTTTTATTTATATTTAATATTAATAAATTTTCGGAAAGCCACTGTTGTACTTTTGAAAATTCTACCACCGCTTTGTGAGCCATCGCCTCCCAGGAGATATCCTCAATCAAAAGAACAGTATCATTAACATAAGCAACTATTTTACCATCAATATTTAAATATAGCAACTCATTTACATATATATTAAATAGTACAGGTCCAAGAACTGTACCTTGTGGAATTCCGAATAGTGTGTTCTTGAAAGAACTTTTTTGCTTCACCGATTTTGATACACTGTTCTCGATCTACCAGATAACTTCTGAAAACATTGTTTGGGATCCCACGTATTTCATGATCTTCTAGTTTATTAATTAATATATCATGGGACATCGTATCAAACGCCTTGGCTAAATCTAAAAATAATGCAATCGGTTTCTTAGCACTATCCACAGAGTTATATAACATTTTTGTAACCGCAAATATTGCATCCTCAGCACTAATGTTTTCTCTAAATCCATATTGGTTGTTAGATAGTATTTTATTATAATGTAAGTGGTTAGTGAGATTTGATGTTAAAAATTTTTCGCAATATTACTGATTATGGAAATCGGTCGATAGTTACTGTCACCATTTTCGTAAATTTGTGTTACAACAGAAACCTTCGATACAGTTGGAAACTTTCCTTCCACAAAACTCAAATTAACAATATTAATGGCTTCAAATTACCAATTTTATTGCTTTAAGTAATTTACTAGAAATACCGTCATGTCCAGATGCGCTGTTATTTTTTAATTTCATTATATTTTTCATTATTTCCATCTCTAAAGCAAGATTTAAAAACAGATTATTGTTGATTTGTAAATGTCGATGTTCTAGTTGTTTGTTAATATTAATTTCTTCAGCCATGAATTTCCCAACGTTTACAAAATAATTATTAAAATTTTCACTTACTACACTGTCATCTACTATGTTTTTTCCATTCTGATTTATTATTATTTTGTTCTTGCCTTTATATTCGTTTAAACATTCTTACTGTGCCCCATACTTATTTTACATCTTTTTTTGTTTTCCATAATTTTATTGTAATGATATTCTTTTCTTGTTTTTTTTTACCAGGTGGTTAATTTTGTTTCTAAATTCTTTATATATTTCCCTAAGTTCTGTGTTGTATTTGCCTTCGGCAAAGTCTTGTTTTATTTTGTCTCTATTCCTAATTGATACAAGGAGGCCATTGGTAATCCATGGTTTGATTTTTCTTTCATTTGATTTTATTGTTATATTTTTTTATAATTTAATATTTTTATTTAACATATTTATAATTATTCATGTTCTTCATTTGGTAGCCGAAGAAATTCCAAGAAATTATCCCGAAGTTTCATGCATTAATTGTAAATACAAAACAAATATTCGTGAATGCCCACATCTTAATAGTTTTTATTCAGTTTGTCCTGACATCGCACTTTCACCGCACCTCATATTAACATGTTGGGGAACTGGTCAAGTGGCAGTTCGATATTATTTATCATCGGTATATTTAAAAATAAAGACTTTTATTCTGCAGTTACATCTGAATAATTCAAAATCCACTATCGAGGCTTTAATATTAATAAAAACTCTAAAATTCTCAGAGTACCGATACGAAAGAGTAAGTGGTGTAATGACGTTTTAAAAACAAATGCGGAATATGAAAAGTTATGTTTTATTAATCGATGTTTTAATAATGAGGAACATCCTGCAAATGATATGGAAGGTTTCAAGATTCCAAATATGACTTCGGTAGATGTAGAAAGATAATTTTCGCTTTACCAGACGAAGGAGACGTTTTTTAGAAGAAAACTTAGAAACTGTTACACATGCAAATGTTCCCTGGCGCGCAAGCTCAACCAATGTCCTCGGTACGTGACATGTAAAAGGTAAGCAAGTTTTTTACCTGTAGAGAAAATCATAATCATAACGGAATCCCTAGAAAATTAATTATACAAGTTGTTTATTTTTTTCTTTTTTAAAAACTATTAGGGGATGCATTAATTTTTGAGAACGGTTTCAGAAATATAAAGGACTTTCTTTCGATTTCTTGTTCTTCACAAAAAATAAGAAAAAGTGCCAAAATTAAACGTGTCGTCTATCTCTTGAGATAAGTGAAATACTAATGGGCAGCAAGGAAAATTAGGCACACCGTATATATATTTTTATAGACCACAGACATTTTCAGTTTAACTTTGCACTGCTTTGATTTGTATGTTTCAACAAGTTTTGTTAAAATTTATCGAAAATATCAATAATGTTCAATGCTTTTTTCATGTGTGAAAAAAAATTTTTTGTTTAAAAAAAATTCGGTAGGTTGTTAAGTTTAAGAATTCCCCTCCTTTTTTTATTGGAAAAGAGGAAAAAAAAAAAGGGGGAATTAGGCAAGGCAGTAATTATTTTTTGTAAAATAAGGAGGAAGGTTGGGGTATTCCGATAAATTAAAGATAGGTAAACAAAGCCATGGCATGGAAAATAAAAACATGGGTAGTTAAAAGTGTTAATTAAATAAAAAGCCTCAGCAAGTTTATAATTGTATTAAAGCGATATGTAGCAATGAATTTACTGAATTGTGTAAAAACTGCACGTAATAATACCCAGTTTAAATTTAATAATAAAATCTTGAAATTTTCTTGGTAAATAAAATTTTCTCTTTAAGAACTTTAAAAAATTTCAATTGAGCCGATCTTAGACATTTTGCAAAATAATTCTTAGGGCAGAACACAGCAAAAAATGGTGTAAGTATACATGTAAATTATTATAGACAATATGTTTAATTAATTGTCACACATTTTAAATTTCACACATAACAGAATAAGAATACAGACAATTACTCTTGCTTAGAGTTGGGTACAATCATTTATACATTAACATTTAACTCAAAATACACTGTGCGCAGAAAGTTAAGAATATTAGAAAAATTATACTTGAGTACATCTCTGCAAAAAAGGTATCCATGCGTATGCTTCTGCATGGTTTTTAGATGTCCAGAATAAAAAGTGTTTTCATCGCATTCTTTTTTTTTTCATATTTTTGAATGGATACAATTAATTTTCATTCTATAGTTAATTGCGTTTTAGTGTATTTGAAACGTATTGTGTGGGGTTCTTGAATTAATATGGAAACAAGGCGTCATTTATCACTACCTGATGCCAATAGGGTTATTGGTATACTCCAAGCTGGCTTGTGTAAGTCGATGTTGGTACACAATTAGGAGTAAGCCAAAGCATCATTAGTAGGCTTTCGACGAATCGAATTTTGGAGACTGAACGGCTCAGAAATGGTTGACTCCGGTCTACAACACCTCGAAGATCGTTATCTTCGATTTACAATAAGAAGGAATCCCACCTTTTATGCTTCTTAAGTAACAAGCACCCTACGTGCAGCATGGGGTTACAATAATCAGTACGCAATAGATTCAAGGAGTTTGGCCTGTGAAGTTATCCTATATATTGAGCCACTCGGTTAAGCCTAGCTGATATGTAGCTCGTTTAAGATGAGCAAGAGATCATCAAAACTGGGACATGGAATGTAGTTCAGTTTTAATCTGCGATGAGTCTTGTTTCGGTTTGCACAGCGATAGCAGACATTTAGAAGCTTGGAGACTGTCAAGGAAGAGACACAACTAAAGACTTATCCAACCTACAGTAGCTTTTAAAGGAGGCCGGGTTATGGTATGGGGAAGAATATATGTTGAGAACGCACGATTGTACATCTGCCATGACTGGACAAATGTATGTCAATGATATTACCAGTAATATTGTGATGACTTTTTAAGCTGCTATTGGCGAAAATTTTATTTTTGTTGATGATAACGCTCCCCTTCCTCAGCAAGTATTTAAAGTCTTTTAAACTCACGAAATTGATCACGATCCTCTCCACTGAGTTCTCCTAACTTCAGTCACATTGAACATGTGTGGGATTTATTGGGTAAGTCACTTCTAAACCATCAACGCTTGCGTCATCATCTTTCGAAAGATATGTAAAACGGTGGATTCCGTATATCTAGGATGTGAGCACGTTAAACATCCCTATCCCACGACAAAGTGAGGTTCATCAACATTTTCAGATTATGGCTGCCAGTGTTAACACTAAGACCGACGAACTAATTTCTTGGCATTATGATTAGCCTTGGTAGCGAAAATAAATAAATGATTAAGAAAAATACACAATCTAACAAATTAGTCAATATATATCTCTGAATAAAAAAAAAAAAAGGTAATTAAATAATTATTGGTTATTACATAAGAATGGTTCTAAACCGTAAATCATAGCAATTATAAATACCTATAGCTTTTTATATTTTATACTGTCATTCTTATCTCAATGTGCTAGTATAAAAGTTTTAGGTAGATAATAAATCAAACACAACACTTTAAATAAATTTTATCGTGGAAACTATTAACATAATTACTGAATCTAGGACATGGTAGTGGGTAAAGCCTTATCTTCTGGAAATTATTTAATTGTGATTTGTTTCGGATTAAGTTGGGAGAGATCTGTCGATGCCCTAGATGTGATTCGGACTCCACAATAAACTATAGGGCCTAGTCTCTCTTTATTCCCCAACACAAAATCCTAGGATTTTCTGGGAGTTACTTCGGTGACTTGGGGGGTGAAGAAACCAAAAAACCAAAATTTTTAAATAGCAAGATTGCATTGAATTGAGAGGCGGTTAAGAATACATTTTAAGAAGCAAAAAAAATATTGAGATTAAGAAAATATTGATTAAATATCTGTTTTTTACATTTAAGAAACAGTTACAATACAAAAATGAAAACTTCTATTCCGATATATCGTATTTCATTCTTCTGGAACTTCTCAAGGGGCTGGTAAACACGAACATATTATTTATAGAAATATTTACATCATAAACATGTCATATTTATTTGATATTTTAAATCGATAAATTAATTGTAACTTCCTTAATCACAATGACGTTTATGACATCTAACCTAACCTAAATAAGCTCATTCTTTTCATACATTTTAAAAAATCTGCCATTTTATTTGCTTCGTATTTATGCATTTATACCTAAAAGTTTTATACTAGCGCATTCAGATACGAATAACAGTATAGAATATAAAAAACTATAGGTATTTATTATTATTATTATTATAATGTTAGGTTTGAAAGGATGCTTATGTAATACCCAATAATTATTTTAATATTATTTTTTTAAATTACTATTAATAGATATAGAAAATGTTTTCCATACTAATAACACTGAAACATATGCTCTGAAATTCTATGTAAGTTACGCTATTTTATTTATTCTTTTCTACAATATTTGACAATAATGATTGTGTTGACAAAAAACCAAATACCTTATTAGTCCTGAAGAAGACAATAAATATTGTCGAAACGTTGACTTAATGAGAAACTGAGGTTTTCTTACACTTTTATCCACATTAGTTCCGACAAAATACTATCAACATAATAAATAATATGTTCGTATTTACCAGCCTCCTGAGGAGTTCTAGAAGAATGAAAGACGATATACATATATTGGACTAGAGGTTTTCGTATTTGTGTTGTAACTAGAGGAAATTATTTCTTAAGTGCACAAATTTGTCATTTTCGCGAGTCGATATTTCAATATTGTCTCTAGATTGTTTTAATAGTTTCTACGATAAAATATATTTGAAGTGTTGTATTTGATTTAATTGGTTTGTTCCAATAGCACTTTCGAACTAGTTTAAAGCCGTCAGAAATAATTGCCCAGTTAATTATTAATGTAAATACAGTGGGCTTAACGTATAAGAGACAACTGGGCAAATATTTCTGACGGTTTTAAATTGGTCCGAGACTGCTATTGGAACAAAATTATTATGTACAGGGTTATCCAACGAAAAAGCCCACCTCTATATATTGTTTATTTTTCGAGCTAAAAAAATTGTTTTTAATGAAAGTTGTAGTGAATCAAATGAACTCTTTTAGAATCCCCGCAAAGAATATACAGGTGGTCTCATAAAGGCGGGATAAACCAAACTTACATTTTTTTAAATGGAACTCCCTATATTTTTTTACATTACATTATTTTGTAAGGCATGCATATCAAATTAATTGTTTTTCATCCATGGCGAACCTGAAAACCATGCAGGTCAGATGCTGGTAGTATAAAATTTGCAATAAATAAAAAACAGGAAAAGATAAGATACAACATATTTATATATTTTAAATCGCAAAAAACACCGATTTCAAGAATGTCAAAAAAATATAGTGTTCTATTAAAAAAAAAAAATGTAAGTTTGGTTTCGCTCGCTTTTATGGGACTACCTGTATACTGTTTGTAGGGATTCTAAAAGAGTTCATTTGATTCACTACAACTTTCATTTAAAACATTTTTTTCTAACTCGAAAAATAAATAAAATATAGGTGTGGGGCTTTTCATTGGATAACCCTGTACCTAAAACTTTTCTACTAGCATATTCAGTTAAGAATGACAGATGAAATATAAAAAATATAGATATTTATTATTGTTATCATGCTAAGTTTGACAGAATGCTTATGTAATACCCAACAATTTCTTTTTCTCTAGAACTGCATAAATACGAAACAAATAAAATGTTAGATTTCTTATAATTAAACCTCATTTGAAACGTATATTTAAAATTTTTATGTCCATAAGCCTTACTGTGGTTTTTGCATATAATAATAATATACCGCTAATAATAAAAAAAAAACACCCAATTATGTCGCCGAACTGCGAATTTAATGATCAATCCAACACTGAAGAATAATGAATTGTAAAAGTACAGTTAAATTCTATATTATTAACTATTTTTATATAAAGGAACCTGAAATGGAATATATCAACTCCTAATAGTCCTAGTATACAAAATTTCTTCTGTGCAGTTATACTTCGCCGGAGTAACTTTTATGGTCATCAGGTGTAACCACAAAAACAATGCTCATATAAAATGTATCACATTAATTCCCTAGTAAAACTAAAACCAAATTACCTCTTGCGGTGTTCTAGCTACTGTCAACTGATAATCGCGGTTTTTGGTGGGTAGTGCTAAAAGTGATTTTCTTTGTAAACACAGGCTTGCAGTACTTAAATCTGTAATTAACAATAAATTGTATACAATAATCATGTGAATCATTTTTGAATGACGTTATAATTAGTTGAATGGGTGTAATTTAGCGATAATAAAACTAGCATGAAAAATGCAAGGACAACTTTGCTCATAGTACAGTATTTGCAGTTTTATGTGGTCGTCATAAAAACGAAACTTTTCTCACACAGACTCAAAGATGTGATACATTTAGTAGTATATCCACATCTAAGTTGACCATGTCAAATCATTTAAACATTGTGTGGATTATTTAAATTAAATTGTTAAACCATTAGAATATGTTTATGCCGAAAATTGTTTAAAATGGACTGTGCTATGCCAGTAAATAAAAAGGAATTTTCTGTACTACTTCCGAAGATGACTCAAACGAATTTAACTGATATTATGCCATACAACTCCTACTATTTTTAGAGGAGGGAAGATTTTAAATAACGGGCTTTAAAATGCTCATGTCTCTATCTGATGTTCAGGTGGAAAGTCAAAGTTTTTCAAAAATATTGTTACGTGTTTGCTATCCACACAAACACCTCTACTCGTAGATTCATTGATTGAAAGTCCAGATAGCACTTACTCACTACTTTATTTACTAATTAACAATTAACAACAATAGATTAATTACTGTCTTAACTATAATTACACTTGAACACTTACTTATAAGTCTCTTTCTTATTCCTTCTTTACTCGCTCACGTTCAACTTAAGATTAAGTCTCGGCCCACCGTGCGTCTTATTTATACATCCATTCACCCGGTCTAGAGCACTCCAGAATATTCCCGGCCGCTCCCATACAATTCCAGTCTCATCTAACCAGTCTACACAGTCCAGTGGCGTAACAATATGATAACATAAACCTGCCAATACGCCACTAACTCCACAGCCTGTACTGACAATAGGTCTGTTCTTTTCGTCTGTACTGCTACACTTTTTAGAGTTAACGACCAATAGAGGAAACTTGGATTTGAAATTGACCAATCACAGTGAATTTTCAGCTGCACATAAACTAAAGTGTAGACGCAAAGAACGAACCTAAGATGGGGCACTTCGTTGAATGCAGGATCGTATTACTATAGAAACTGACGATATAAAATGAGTCGTACTACAAATTGTTTACTAAGAAAGCAGTTGCTATTGCAATGCACAAGAAGCTATTGTCGATACTAGTGTCCAAAAAGATTTACAATTTATATACTCCAACTTTTCAGGAATCTCTCTTGCTATAAAACAACTTGAGCGTCGACCAAAAACAAGAAAATTAACCATAATTGATGGCATGAATGTGATGTTTTGATCTTCTACAATATATGTATCAATTATCTAGAGACATTGCTGAAACGTAAACAAAAACCTGGAAAGTATTTTACACAACAATTCTGGTTTTGTCACAGTCCATGTTACAGGGCAAAGAATTTGATTGTTTAGGATCTCAAATAAATATGACGTCTTTTTGAATGTTCCCCTATTTTAAATATGTACCAATAACATCTGTTGTGATAGAACTTTCGTTTTCAATATATAAAAGGATTTTTGTAGACAGGCGGACGATTTTAACAGCAGAATATATGAAACAACTTTTAATAATATACACGTATGCACGTAATACCACAACAATAACTGTGAATAAGTGTGTAGTGCAACTAAAAAAAATTGTTAGTGTCAGTTGCTAGTGCCAATAGACTTTCACTTTGTTACCTCCAGTAGTCATTTTTAGAATTTCTACACTACAAAATAAGCGACTGAAATATAGAATCGACATTAATTTGTTCAGTACCGTGGCCATAAATCGAATAGTTTCTTGCAAAAATCTGGTGTGTCACAAGATTCTATACTCGGACCACTCTTCTTCGTAGTGTTTATTAATGATATTCTTGAAAGCTTGGATACTAATGTCCAATTCCTCTTGTATGCAGACGACCTAAAAATGTACCGGTTTACTTTTTTTCCTTTCTTGGCCATTAATATCAAATAATATCTGATTTTGTTTTTTTCTTTCTAACGTTTCAGTTTATTACACCATCATCAGAGAAACTATTAATTATAGGTGTTTTAAATTTTGTTACATGTTTGGTGTTATTTAATTGTATGTTTTAACGCAACTAAACAGACAATCAAATAACACCAAACATGTAACAAAATTTAAAATAAACACCTAATAATTAATAGTTTCGCTGATGATACACCATCATCATGAACCGAAACGTTAGAAAAAAATAAAATTATTTATATCTGACCAAAATCCCCATAAAACTATGTCAGATATTATTAAACATTTATTTGTTTTATTTTGTACTCATTGCAAATTATAATAATGTTTAGCTGGATAAGACTTTTGTTTTAAGTTAAGTAGACACCATTTTTGACTAGAAGTAAATTGGAGCAAACCATCGATCATCTGATTTGGCCCATTTGACATTTTCTTCTCAGTTCATGTTAAATCATGTTTATGAAGAACCAATAGAAAAAAGACTAATTAGAAAATATTAATACATGCCATTTTTGCCGTATATTGCCTGCGTTGGTGGACATGAACATTTGCGTAAACAGAAAAAACTTCAAAAATTAACTTAAAATAACTAAATTATTTTTATTATGTATACAATAAATAATTTTAATTTTATAAGTATACTTAGTTTGAATATTGCACTGGCAGTTTGTTGGCATTGATCAAATTGATGGCAACAGCATATTAGATTCCTTTGATTCAATGTGGTTATAAAAATTATGAGGTGTTTTGGTATTAAATATTGTTATAATTTAAAAACTGCTTATTTAAATGAAAATATATAAAATAAGATAATCTTAGAATTTAAAATACCATTACCACACGCTCAAAGTTCTTACATATGGATAGGTAGTAATGATGGGAAAATTACGATAATCGAATTAAGTAGTCGATTATTTATATATCTCAAAATAATTGAGTATGACTTCTAAAAATTAGTAGTACTAAATTTAGCGGTTAAGAAAATTAGTTGTACACAATTATTGCAGGATGAATGCTGCGGCAACCGATTCGATTATTCTCTCGGTTTCGAAGTTGGAACCCTCGATCGATGAACACGATAATGTACAAAGCAGGTAATTGGTTAGTTGCAATAACAGAGTATAGCAAACCCATAGACTTGATTTAGCAAACAAATTACAATAATTGGCAAAACGTAGCGTTTTTATTTTTTCAAAATAGGTACATACTTTTGGTGTGAAATAATTTAAAAGTGATAATTTAAGTTCTGAATAAGTAGTTATTGTTACATATTTGTAAAGTAAATAAAACATAAAATACTTCAAAAATTAGCTCGTAATACTATTTATTATAAATAAACATGACAAAAAATAACAACTTGCTAAAATTACTAAAATTAGTACTACTTGTATTAGTCGATTATTAAAATATCTCGATTAATTATAATCGATTATTGATATACCTTTATTATTCCCATCACTAGTAGACACTGACAAACCGCGCAGATAATTTTCACGAATTTTACACATTGTTTTGTATCCAGGTTAGCGAACCATATGCCAAACACCGCTGTGGCTAATGCCAACTGAGGAACAGGAGCACACGACATAAGTATAATGTTATGCACATATTTTCCGACTTCCCATTTGAATACTGGTTGCAATGCAGGTTGCATATATTACAGGTATATAAATAAACTCATACTTATCAATGATATGTAAATTAATTCAATTATACATATAAAGGCTCTTTAAAAAAAAAATGGGATTTTTCTATATAACTGCTGGTCCTGAAAAATGATATATTTCCGCTGCCTAGTAATAAATGCTAAAAATTATATCTAAAGGTACAAAGTCGTAGCCCTCTCACACTTTATTTATTAACAAAACCTTGTTCCAAAACGTTGTGCGAAATTTGCCAAAACGATTTTTCCTTATGTATGGAAAATATAATAACAAAAATATAACCCTTTAAATTCAGACAATTATATGAGGTGGTTTTTAACAAAAAAAAACGTATTAATAACAGTTGTTTAGAATCACTCCAAATGGTTAAATTTTCAATTGGTGTAAAATACATTTTTTTCATACTGAACAAACTTAAATGTCCAAAACGAATTATAACAGGCTCATAATTAGTTACTCTGTGGCAAATAACGTTCTGTCTGATGGTTATCGTCACTGTTATTAGTAGAGATGAGGAAGTAAGCAATAAATATCGTCAATTCTAGGGATTGACGTTGACGTTGATCTGTCATAGCGTAAATATGTTCATGCATAATATATGACATAATATTTTATCTTATTTATTAACACGCTTTTATTAGCTTCACCTGTATGTTTGTGAGTTTGTTTGTTTGTAACCGACTCTTTGGACTCAATTTTGACCCACTTTAAACGGACAGATTTAATTGAAACTTTGTACACTTACGAAGAACCGGTAACAATACAATAATTTGATAAGTTTATATCATTATCCTGATCAGGATCGCCAGAATTAAATCATTTCCTCACGTATCCTCTGCGTGAGAGCAAGTGGCTTATTACTGTTAGTACATTCCGTGATTTTCAGTTCGTTCGTTGGCCGAACGGGCTAAGGCGCAAGTCTTAGTCGACGTGAAACGACGGACTCCTCGGGCGTGAGTTCAAATCCCGTCTATGGCTGAAAAAAAATATATTTTTTTTTCACAAGTATCTGTTGGATCGTAATATGTTATAATATCAGCATTAATAAGCAATATAAATTGTTTAGTTTAAAAAAACTAAAAAACACGCTTTCATAGCACATCAAACTAAAAAGTGAAAAATAAATATAGTTTAAAAAAACTAAAAAAACACGCTTTTAAAGCATATCAAACTAAAAAGTGAAAAATAATTATTAATATAAACTGAAACAATAATGAACGAAAAATACTAGTATTATTGTGAAAAAAAGCGTATATCGAGCAACCCACGCTTTTTTCACAATAATATTAGTATTTTTCGTTCATTATTGTTTTCAGTTTATATTAATAATTATTTTTCACTTTTTTAGTTTGATGTGCTTTAAAGGCGTGTTTTTTAGTTTTTTTAAACTATATTTATTATTTTGGCAAGTTCGGAAACATCCAAAATTAATATAAAGAGATCTGAAAGTATTGGTGAATTAAACACTAACCAATACACACATGTATTTTTAATCGAATATTATCTATAGTTATTTACTTGTTAAATCCTATAATGTTTCCTTTCACTGTCCTATAATTATTTAAAAAATATATTAAAGAAACCACTGCGCCAAGAGGATTAGTCTAAGGAAATATCATCTTTGACGTTGCTAAAAAAACACAACACAAAAAAGAAATTTTCCTCTAATTTTGAGAACGAATTAGATAGTATTACCAAACGTCAACTTTAAATCATATAAAATATTTGACATTTAAATTTTATTTTCAGGTTAATAATTTTTAGGTGTGAGACATCTTTCAAAAACCAACATTTGACCAACGCTTTTGGCGTAATAATTTGTAGGACAGTAGTTTAATACCCAAAGAAGGTGGGAAGAAGTAGGTTAGGTCAGATTAGGTTGTTGCGAGTGTGCCGTTGTGGACGCTCCACTGCGGCCACAGCAGGCCTATTGTGGCAAACTCCTAATTATATTTCATCCAATCAGTTCAGTCTCTTAATGAAATTGATAACTTTATTAGGTGAGAGTGTGTCCAGATCCTCTGGCAGCAGTTTCCCTTTGCCAAATATTGAGAATCGGATCCTCTCCACAGCGGAACAGGTGCCTAAGATGTGGTCTGCCTTCTCATCATCCCTCAAGCATAAACGGCACTCAGTGTTTTCCGCTAGGTCGAGTTTATGCAGATGATAGTTTAGTCAGCAGTGCCCGGTATATAGGCGGATTCTCAGGTTTGCCCTGTTTAACTCTAAACGTTTCTTAGCTCTTGATTTCAAAGAGTATTTTATTAAACGCCTTCGAATGAACTAATCCTGGTACCTCTTACCAATACTGGAAATTTTTCCTTTTAGCTCAGGTTGAGAGAGCCATTTTAGCAGTACTTGAAGATATGCCAGGTTTCGGTTCTGGTCCGACGATTCGAGATCCCGTTCTTTCTCTGGCCAAGCAGTCGCCTATTTCGTTACCTTCCATACCAGAGTGGCCGGGTATCCAGATCAGACTCACTTTGCTGTTTTTGCTGAAATAATTTAGAGCCTTCTGCCAGTTCCATACCGTTTTGAAGTTACACCGGTAGGATCCAAAAGCTTTCATAGCTGCTTGGCTATCTGAGAAAATGTTCATTGATCTGCTTGTAAGATGCATATATTCCAACCTTGGTACACACAGTTCAGTGGCATGAAAAATAGTTGCATTAGTACCTAGGCTTGAGCATATCCCCACCCTTGGTCTGCAGCTATATACTCCGGCTTCTGTTCCCTCGGAAGTTTTACAGCCGTCGGTAAATCAGAAACTGTCTTCCCTTAGTAGGTCGGTTTTATTCCGATCCCACTCATCTCTTTCCGGAAAAAGGATATTGAATATCAACTCGTAGTTGAACATGGTAGGGCATTCCCAGGATTCTGTGACTCTCTATATTATCCAGTAACTTGTTCCGCTTCATTTCTGCGGCATACTAATGGATGCTTGTTGCAGTCTATATGCTACCCACCTGACCTTTCTTTCCAAATGTATATTAAAAGGAGGTAAGTCTAGTATGATTTCCATTGCAGCTGATGTTGTGGTGCTAATTGCCCCCGTTAGATTCAAGCATGCTAATCTCCATAATCCAGAGAGTTTGGCTTTGTACTTCCATTGTAATCCTTTCGGCCTGATGACTGTGACAGAGATTCAATAAATTTTTTGAGGACCCATGCTCCAGAATTTACCATGAATATGACGACATGACCATAAGGACAGTTTGCTTTGTAGATTACCTTTTCCAGATAGGAGTCCTAATTATGTGATTTATCTAGAACGATTCCTAGATATTTCACCTCTGCAAATGTAATGGTTTCACCCAATAAGGAGGGTGGTGAGAAGAAGTAAAAGTATTACACTAATATTAATGCACTCACTAAAATATTTGCAACCTTCCAGCGGCAAGCATTGGTGATTTCATTCACGTTAATTCGGGTATTTGTCATTCAGTTCAGAATATTTTTTTTGTTTAATACTGTCACATCTTTGTGATAGATATTGTGCCATTTCCGATGGCAGCTGAACATTATCATACTGCCTACTAATACACTTTTGCAAATATTAAACGAGATATTTTCAAAAAAGTTAACCACCGTTGTCTTAAATTCGCACTGTTTACGTATCTAAATATTATTCAAATAGAGGTTTTATAAATACTACGCATTTAGAGTGTATTCCAATAACTTCGAAGTCATTGCATTGGTGTATTCATTTTAAACATGGGGCAGTGAGCGTAAACACGCAATCTACTTATGTCTACCCACACAGCACAAGGCCGCCCAAAGGATGTACAATGGCTAATCCCCTTTAGTATTTGGGCTTGCCCAGGGACATCCTAATATCCCAGCATTCATGCTTTTTGGCTCTCTTTTAGTCATCCCAATGTCACAACTTGGTATTAGAAAAAGGTAATACAATGGCTGTCTTGAAGGACGTACGAGGGCTTATATAAGGATGTACTAGAATATCCTGGGATATTTCAGGATGTCCTAAGTATTGCAATTGGACTCCCGTACTGAGTCCTTATTAGGTACCAGCCTAAAAAGGACATCCTAGGATGTACAAGCCACTTACTGATATATCCCAGGACATCCTGGGATGTACAAGTGGACATCCATAGGCATCTAAATTTTGGCCTATATTATGTACTAGATAATCCTAAAAAGGATATTATAGGACTACAGATGGACTGGTGAGAATCGATTTCAAAAATATGAATATTTGACAAAAATATCAAAAATTCTATGGAAACAAAATTTTTCAAAACTACGTTAAGTACAATTTGATGTCAAAATAAAAGTTCTCATCCCCACTATCTTTAGAATCTATACACTAAAAAAAATTGCAAAATTCTGTCAGTTGTTGAGATCTTTATTTTATTAATCAGTATTACTAATACAGTTTTAAAAAATTTTAATTACAAAATAGGACATTTGAAATTTCTGGCATAGGTATTGACATTTTTAAAATTTAATAGTATATATTGCACAAGTGATGGAAATAGCACTTATCACACGTGTAGCACACTATACTTTTTCTGCGACTGCTTTGAAAAGTGTTTAAAAACGCACTACTAATTATGCTTGAAAATTATTGTTTTCACATAGCGTTAGATAAATCCTTAATACACGCTACCAGCGTATGAAAAATGTTCACACTCTCTATATGCTTGTCTATAGTGTTCGTTAAGAATTTATCACACGCTATGTGAAATCACTAATTTTCAAGTGTAGTTAGTATAGTGCGTTTTTGAACACATTTCAAAGCAGTCGTAGAAAAAATATTTTCACTTACCCATGTCAGGAAAATTATTACTCGCCTTTTAAATAGTAGCATAAATTCGCTTCTCTTTATGTCTAATGAAGGCTTTTACGACTACAAAAAAATATTGTCTTTAATTGTAGTAATTACATTGGACAAATTCTTTATGCTCCAGATATTAAGTATATTTTCTTGTAGTTATTCGTTCTGAAGATAAATAATTTGTAATGTAACTAATCGCAGTATATATTTATTAGTTATTTATGAACATATTTTTTATTGGGCAGTTGCGTCTGTGATGATTGGTGGTACATTCGTCCTATCAGAAGTCATCTAATATTTGTGGATTACATTTTCTCTAAGGTTAGCACAAAATATATAAAGAATGCATTATTGTACATTCGTTACAAACACCAGAGTATTATAACATTTGGCAAATATCGTATCGGGGTGTTGTCAAGATACCTCGGTATAATAAAAAGTGTACTACCTACCTATATTTTGTAAAATTTAGGTGAAGGAAAAAAAAGTGATTTTGCTTAAATAGATGATGAATCAGTTAAGAATTGCTAAATTTAGAAAAGTACTTAATAAATAAACTAATAAAAAAATTGATACCAGAGGCCTTCGTTACAACGTGAAAGGGTATTGATTGTTCACCCCCCCATTACTGGCCACAAAAAAAAGTTTATTAGTGCCCTCCAGACAAAACATTGGAGACGACACTTGCTACGTATATGTTGAGGTACATGTGTACCCTGTACTGATTTGTATTATGCAAACTAATATATCCAATAAATATTTATTCATTTATTTATTTTCACTATTATTCATTTATATATTATCCCCACTATTCCCCGCTCTTCTTTGCTTCACTCCTCTCTTTTGCTCTCCTGAGATACTCTTTTAGCATCTTTTCTGCTTCATTTTCAGTGCCTCTAAATGTATTTATTACTGCAGCTAAAATATAAATGCACCATTATTGTTTGAGTAGCTTATAAGAAAAATTCATGGTTAGTGAATGCATGTTAAAGCTGGGAAAAAATAACAGAAACGAGGAACATAGCAGTTAAGTTAAAAGTAAACTGTATTGGTAAATTTATCATAAACAATAATTAATATATGGAAAGTTTATAAAGAATTTATTCTATATTGTTATCCATTGGCATAGCAGATTTCTTTCTACTATTTTGATATAATAAAGATGTCATTATTTTCTTTTCACTAAATGCGATTATTAATGATTTTCTGTTAAATACATTACTTACCTTTTATAAGAGTTGATAGGTTTAGATTTCTAAATGCTTCCTTTCCCTTTAATCCATTCCACAAAAAAGTTTTTTGCAAAACTATATTTAATCAATCTCTCCATAATTCTCTTGAAAAAGTGTTTGACATTATCCCCACCAATTTTTCTTAACTCCATTTCCTAAAACAAAGTACCTACAATAAATTTATACTAATAACAATAATGACATGTCAAATGTACAAAATTTGTATCTAATAATTGATCAATAAAAATCTATCTACCTATTAATAAAATATATCTAACCAAAGAATGCTGATTATCTTCTTCCTTTAGTTTTTCTTCTAATAGTTCTAAATCTTGATTATTTGATAAAGGAAAATTATTTTCCAATAAAAAATTACTTCTTTCTTCTCTCTCTGATAGGGTATATTTATTTTTTATGGAATCCACCAACGTCATCATTTCTGTGTGTTGGTCAATTTTAATTTGAAGTAGATTCATTTGTTGTAGCATTTGTCTTTCAAGCTCTAAAATATAAAATTTTACAATTTTACAATAAAATATGTATACCAGTGGTAGTTTTTGACGTCCGTGCAATAGGAGGTATCAAAGAAATTGGTTTCTCTTGTACTGAAAGTCTTATCATTTTTGGTGTACTCTCGGATCGTTCAAAACTATTGACTCGTATTTCTAAATTATAAAGAAAAAGCATTACTGCATTACTTATGGTAATCTAAAACTAATTTCTAACTTAATTTCAGTTATAGGTCTCAAAATAACTTATTTTTTTATTGTTATCTACCTGATGCTAAAAAGTAAGTTTTTGATCAGTTACTTTTCCTCATAACTAAATAGTTAATTGTAAAAGAATTATTCTTACCAGATGTAGGAACTAATTCCGTTTGCCCTTCCAGTACTATAGGGACTGTGTCGATGTCAATCCAACCTTGTATTTTTAGAGTATTAACTAAAATAAACCAGTTTAATTTAAAATTAGTGTAGTAATTAAAAAATAAAAATACCTCTGTCAGCCTGTTGTCTTGCAAAAGTTTTCTCCTGCAGGATGTATCATTATTTGCAGTACTTGCGCCCACCTCCAACTCTCATGATCCAGAACACTCAACTAAAACAGTTACATCCATCATTTTTAACTTTTATTAAGGTATTAAGGGCACGGTAGCCAAGTGGGTAAAGTGCTCATATAGCTATTTACTTGGTACCAAACATCGATGGTTCGATTTCATCCTGGGGCAAGTTAGAAATTTAATTTGTAATTTGTTTTGAACTAAGATGGAAGTGCCCTAGATGTGGGTCGGACTCCACAATAAACTGTAGGGCCTCGTCTCTCTGTATCCAACATAAAATATCAGGATTTTCAGGGGGTTACTTCGGTGACTTGAGAGGCAGCTAACAAAACATATATAGAAAAACATTTATTTTAAAGTTAAAGGTTCAGCACCAATTCTGTATCACCATTAGTGAGTAAATTTTCAGGCATGTAATATATAGTACTGAAAACTGATATCTAAAATTACAAAATCTTCTAGCAAACTATTAGCATCAGTAGGTTTTTTTATAGCCATGATATATTCCGATTACAAAAATTTTTTTCACAATATAATCGATGGATTTCGTTATTACTTATTTTTCCCAGTATAGGATACAAACAGCTTCCCGAGCTATTACTTATTGGTACTCCATCTATATTGATTGATATTTCCACCTTTTCTGGTATTGTCAGTATGTTGTCATATTTTTTAAATAAAAATTGGTGCTCAATTCCAAAATGATAACTCTCATTTAAACACAATGACTTTATATTTGTGCTTCTTGGAGTATGTAACAAAGATCTCGTATCCGTAGGCAATTCTTGAGTTCTTCCAAAGATGTTGTGGTTTTAGGTATTACAAGGAGGTCATTAACGGTACTATTTGAAACATTCCACTTAGTTACCCACTTTTGTAATTGAATGGAAAGTCTGTCTACCTCTGACATCAAGTACTTACTATAAAAGTATGAATTAAACTTTTAAAAGAAATCAAACAAACTATATACTTACTTGTACGCAACTGCATAGACAGTCGTTCCATCATTCATATTAATCTCATTATCAAATTCTATTTCACTCGTTTTTGACTCATTTTTTTTTTATCAGACTCCATAACATTTTCTTCCAAAACAATTTCAATGTTCTCTTCTTGAAGAGAGTTTTGAGATTCGGTTTCAAAATTTTCTGAATGTCCTTCATTAAAAATAAGGGAATCAAAATTTTGATTTAATTCTGTAAGTTTTCTATAAAACTTTGTCTTCTTAGCTTCCTTTAGCATATTAAAAACTTTTAACAATAATGTAATGATTTTTAATTTTTCTGATTAAACTGACAAGTGACAACTTACGCCTAAAAATTTGAGGTTAGATGTTCGATTGTTCGGTTTAGGTGCCGCCTGAGAGTATAAAAATACATTTATACTCTCAGCACAGAGATGTAGTCTGTGACTCTCAGGGTGCCGCAAACTGTGTCAATACTTACCCTCACAAAACACAGAACACGAATAAAAAGTCTAATATATAGGTTAGGCAGGCGAGCATTCTACCACTGAACCA